>JARYHS010014036.1:0-10610 GCA_031002005.1 Vandiemenella viatica | reverse complement strand
AGGAAATGCCGTTATTATCTGAAATAAAGGAAAATGACGTTGTTGACAAATACATCGTATAAACATAGGTTCCATTTCGAAAGTAGGTATTTTCAGTATTTCTTTCCCATCTAACTAATCCAACTCCTTCATTTATTTTCTCTACTTCTAAGAAAATTTAGTTTATTACTTTATCCTAAGCTTTCATTATGAAAATTCGGAATGCACCTCATAAATAAAAACTTTTCTTCTATGTCCTTCACTCTCCACCTAATTTCACTGGCCAAATACAACTCCAAAGTGGTTAAATTTGGAAATTTTATTTAGTGATTTGGAAATTTTAATTAGTGATTAACAATATCACTACGACAACAACGAAATGTGGACCGTCCTTACATGTAGTCGCCAGAATGTAAGGACCGAGTCGTTAGCAACTTTTTTTTTTTTTACTAGGCTTTTGGCATATACCATACAGCCATCCACATCATGCAATATTTACAATACCATTTACATTATGAACTGATTACAATAATTACAATAGCTTATAATAACAGTTACTGTGATTCAATATCTACAATAATTTAAAGTCATTTACATTATAATTTACAGGTATCATTTCAAATGTGGTTGCAATTTCAACTTATTTTTGGTTGGTTGACAGGCTTATGATACTAATCACTTTTTATTGCTCTTTTTTTCCAGGTTAGGTGTGCTCTTATGAATTTGTTCATATGTGGAGGCCGGTTTCGTTTAGGTATTTAATGATGGCTGATAAAATATGAGGGTTGCGATGCTGGTAGGTAGAGGGATATTATGTTTTATAATGCAGCCAAGTAATTTATTTTGTGAGGTGTTTTATTTTGAGCAACCAAAAACAGATGGTCTAGGTCGGATGTTTCTGTGGCGTGTTCTTCACAGTAGGGGGTTTCGGACACTTTAATACGGTGCAGGTGTGCCGGGTAGCACCCGTGCCTTTAACCTCATTCTTATTATTGATGAGTGATCACGTATGTCGTCTACTCAGGTTTATATTATTGTACCTAGGTTTTGATGGTATTTCTGATTGGATAGTCGCGTAGTGTCCTCCGTTTTAATATTTTGTTTATTTCACATTCTTTTTTCCATTTTTCATAGGCTGTTTTTCTTATTTTACTGTGGAATTCGGTGTGAGATTGAATTTTCCTTCAGCTATCGCAGCCTTTGCCACGTCGTCGACAATTCGTTGTTAGTTATTCCTGTGTGTCCTTTAATCCACATTATATTTATTTCCTTATTTGCTTGTTTGAATTGTAGTATCAAATCTATCACAGTATATGTATATATATAGATGGGAGTGTACATGTGGTCCAGTTCGGATGCTCTATTTTGCTAAGTATGATTTTTGCATTTGTGAGAATTAAGATGTTTCTAAAATGTTGTACTCCATATTGAATTGCTTCCGTTATCGCTAGCGTTTCCGCCATATATATGCTGCATCTATTGGAAGAGTGTATTTTCCAGTGGCTCCTGTTTTGGGGCAGTAGAAAGCGTAGCCCACTCCTTCTAAAGTTTTAGATCCATCGGTATAAATTTCTGTGAAGTCGTGCCAGTTGTCCCTGATATGATTCTGTATGTTGTTGTTTATTTTTCCTGCATAAGTTTCAATTCTTGTTTGTTGATAAATCGGTAGCCTATGGATGTTAGTTTATATGGATAGCTGTAGACTGGCTGCTCTCGTTCTCGGTAGATCAATATAAATATTATCCTCAGTTGTTCAAAACGTTTAAGTATAAGGGGTTTCCTTTATTGGTTTGCGTTTCCTTGTGAGTTTGTAATTCTCAATAATGTCTTTAGTTTGCTTGGATGTGGGTATGATGTTATTGCTGCTCGTCGGATGAGAAAGATGTTCGTCCCTAGTTTTCTTCTGATGTGAAGAGGTATCTCTTTCGCTTCTATCAAAAGTGCATTGGTGGGGATTGATCTCATTGCTCCCAAGTATATCCCCAAAGCTCTGTACTGGAACATGTACACATTTTTCAGCACATATTTGGGGGCATTTCCGTAAAAGATACTTCCGTAATCTATTATTGATCGGATTAGAGAGAGATATAATGTTATCATTGTTGTTGTGTTGGCTCCCCACCAAACATGACTTACTGCTCGCAGTATGTTTAAAGCTTTCCCAGTCCTTTCTACTACGTGTTTAACCTGTCTTCCCAGGTAAGATTGTTATCTAAATAAAGACATAGTAGTTTTGCAGATATGTTAATCGGAATTAAATATGGGCCTAAAAACATTTGCGTCTGGCTAGTTGGTTGTTATTTTCTAGTAAAGATGACTACGGAGGATCTGGATGGTGACAGGTTCAGTTGGTTTTGTTCCATCCATTTCTCTAGGGCTTTTGCTGTTTCTTCTAACCTCTTCCATGTTAAAGTGAAGCTTGCAGATGACGTGTAGATACAATTTTCATCTGCATATTGTAGGTACAGTACGTTCTATGTCGGCTATATACATTCCATATAACAATGGACTAAGTATTGTTCCTTGTGGAAGGTCTTTAGTTTTTACTCAGGGGCTGAACAGATTATTGTCGTTTTTGCTTAGGTATATGACACGTGTGCTTAACAATTTGTATATTCCTTTAAGGTAGATGTCTGGCAGGTTCAAAGCTTATAGTTTTTTAATGAGTAGAGCTATGTTTACTCCATCATAGGCACCGGAGATATCAAGATATAATACTATTAGATAACCATGGGTCGAAAACGCTTGTTCAGTATCGGCTGTTAGCAGGCTATAGTTCTCCAGAGTGCTCCTTGCCTTTCGAAAACCGTACTGAGAGTGGGGAAGTAGCATGTTACTTTCGATCATTCTTTTGAAGGTCTTCGCTATGCAGCATGACAATGCAATTGTTCGGTATGATGATGGTTTGCTAGGGTCTTTGTTTGGTTTTAGTATTGTTACGGTGATCTGGGTTGTCCAGGTTTCTGGAAATTGGCTTTCATTCCAAATGTTGTTGCACAATTTCAGTAGGGTTGTTTGAACCGATATTGGTAACTTCGAGATCATGCTGTAGTGAAAGTCGTCAATTCAGGGGGCCATGTTTTCCGTGTTTTTTAGAGCTTTCTCAAATTCTTCCATGGTAAATGGTTGCGTTAAATCTTCGTTTTGGTGTGATGGTTCTTTGGTGTTGATATTCCATATGGCTTCCGGTTGTGGCAATACTGTAGGTGGGTCTAAGATGTCAGAAAACTCTTCTGTTACTTCTGTCAGTGTTTGTTGTGGCCCGTTTTCCTCTTAAGCGAAGCTATCACTGACCATATCTGAGATTGTGGTGTGGTGTTGGATATTTTCTCGCAGAAGTGTTTCCAAGATGAGCGTTTGTTTTCTTTGAGGAGGCACTTCGTTTCAGCATCTATCTTCTTATATTGTAAGTAGTTCACCCAAGTGCTCTGTCGCTTGTATGTAGTCATGGCTGACCTCCTTCTAGCGATTGCGCGAGAACATTCTGGACTCCACCATGGCACTGGTGGTGTTCTTAGGTTGTCCTTTTCTTTTCTGCAGGGGATGGTTATCTTGGCTGCTTTAATTATTAATTTGATAAATTCATCATACATTGTTTCCGTTGTTTCTGCCCTATCGATTTCCTTATCTATGATACTACTGTACTTCCCCAGTCCACTTTGTTTACGTTCCGTTTGGTTGTTGGTTTATGTGGATTGAAACCATTTGCGTTATTTGCTGTTTATTCTATGGCGAGATGGTCAGATACTATAGACTGATTGCTTATTTTCCAACTAAATTCTGTTGTCTATTGAACAAATGGTGAGCTCGACAGCCAAGGGGCGTCGTTCTGGCGTCTGTATTAGAGTGGGTATGCCGTCATTTAAAATTGTTAAATGGAATTCATCTAATATGTCTAAGATTGCGTTTCCACCAGCATCGTTGTACGCGCAGCCCCAACTGGTGTGGTAAGCGTTGTAATCTCCACACAACAGGAATGGTGGCTCCAATTGTGACATCGGTGAGTACCATTCTCTAAGTGATGTAATTGTTTTTGGAGGACATTGGATGGATACGATTGTGAGATCCCACTTATTAAGGCTCACTCATGCTGCTACTGCTTGGAAGCTCCATTCGTTCGAGTTATTTAGAATGATGTCTGCATGGGGTACATTTGATTTTATCATAAGTGCTACATCACGTTTTCATCTTTTCTGTTAAGTGTTATTGGTTGATATCCTAGGAGTGTGATATTTCTTCTGGGTTTTATCCATGTTTCTGATATGGCTGCTATTGTTATTTTCTGGCTGTATAATTTTTGTGGTAATGAATATTTATTTGCGACAACTGACCTTGTGTTCTACTGTAAGAGTTTCATTTTGGTTTCCCTAATTGAAAAAGTTCTTAATCAAGTCTATTATTGCACCCGAATCCATTAGGGGAGGTCGTGAGCCCTGAATTCCGGTAATTATTAGCATAATGATGCTGAATACTTTTTCTACTGTGGTATCCCCCAGGTATCCGGTTTGTGCTGTGCATTGGTTTCTGTTAGATGTTCCTACTGGTATAGACTTCTGTTGTGGTGTTTCCATGACTAACAAGAGTACGGATTACATCGTATGGGCCCTAGTGGTATTTCCTGTGGCTGATAATATATTGGTGGTTTGATCCGTGTTATGGTTGTAGCTGGTGGAGGCGAACGTGCACATCTGTAGACAGCAACTTCCGATGCGGGTCAGGTAATGCTGAGAAGCTTGGTCTTTCCTGGATCTGTCGGGCTGGAGTGGATACTTCACGTATGTTTTCTGGGTGATAATGTTTTCTGCAGCCTTGAAAGTTATGTTCAATTTGGCGGATAACTCGTTTATTTAACCCGTTTGCTAAACTTTGGGCATGATTTGTCTGTGGATTCATGTTCTTTGTGGCAATATATGCAACTTGGTTTCAGGCTAGTACAGTGTGTTTTTAGATGGTTTTTTCAACATTTTGTGCATCTTGTTTGTGATTTGCACTGATTGCTTAAATGTCCAAATTTCAAACAATTATAGCACTGACGGATTGTTGCTATATACGGAGAAACTTGGCAGCGCATTCTGTACACCGATACATATTCTGGTAAAGTTTGAGTGTCAAATGTCACTACAAAGTTCTCAATGGGATTACTTTTGTTTGATTTTCTATTATTACCCCTTTACTCATTCGTCTAATTCTAATTACCGGTACCGGTGATTCGAGAACGCTAGTTAATTCGTCCTCCTCTACTTGTATCTACAGGTTTATGTATCTCCATGTCGAGGTCTGATGTGTCGGTGTGTAGAACTTGTAAATCATTCATCATCACCGCCTGCATTGTTTCTCCTGATGCTTCTTGATGGTCGATGGGCAGTCTCCCCGTACATTCCACTTTCCATGTTGCTCGCTGTTCACTTGCACTACTCAGTAGATAATATTATATCATTCAGTTGTATGTGGTCTTAACACAACACTAGATACTGTTCGCTGGTCTGCTTGCGCTACAGTATCGCTTAAGGAAAACGATGTTGCTTCCTCGTCTGCTCGAGTAGTACTCGTCAGCAACTTTTCATCCTGACAAGGCAGAAAGCAAAGGATCCACGCTTTGTCCTCGCTTCGTCTAGACCACTTATTCATCAGCTATGACGCAAAATCTTCTGTAACTTATCGAGACAGCTTTCTGGATTTGATAGTTGTTCCAACTTACGTATTCAATATTTATGTGGATATAACTTTATATTCAAGACAGTGAAATAAAAAAAAATTAAAGCTATTAAGTTGCTTTATGTATGCATAAATATACGTAATACACATTAAATTGCTCCATTGAAAAGCAGAATATATACTTTCATTGCTATGTTTACAGCAGTTCTCCAGTTCCGCTCACACACACATAACTGCTTTCATATGCGATCAGTAGCCTCTCTATGTAACATTTCTACCTCTGCCTACAATAATTCCTATTAATTTACCAATCGGACTTTTTCCTAAAACTGACTGCATTCACTGTTTACCAGTTGACCGCAAGGTTAGAATGCCGAAACATTTGCAACAAAATAATGGTTGATTTAATGAACCACCCAATTCAAATCAAATTCTGTAATATCTGAGCAAATTCGTTACAGATATACGATGTCTTTTTCGTTTGAATTTATTGGAGGATATGAGATATTCTTCAATTTACGATTGCAATGGAACACTTTGTTACGATACGTCGATACTTGCCGCAGGGCGGAGTATCGGTGTAGAAGACAAGGCGAGTGGCTATTGGGAAGTGTGTGCGCGCGTGAGTTTGTAATGGATTGTACCATATGCTGGGAACTTTAGTTTGTATTAAAAGGGACATTAGATAGCGCACTAATCGCTTTAGTAGCGATGTCATCCGCAGTTTAAGTGTGGTACAAGCTCAAACAAGTATTACGGACATTGAAGTGAAGTACTGTAATTTGAGTGACTGTAGTTATGATTGTTCAATCGTGTTCACTACTTAATCGAACTTGCAGTCTTCAGGATATCGAAGACCGATTACGAATCACATATGTCTGGTGGTTTACGACGGCATGTTGTGTGTTATCGTTGTGAACTTTAACCTAATAAATAAGTAATAACTGTGTCCATTAAAGCTTGTTTAATTCCTATAAGTGTGGTTGCTTTGGGTAACTAAAAAGATATAATTTCGGGTATCTACCCTGGCGACCGATCAGGCCGAATCTGTTATCATTTCAAGGTGATAAGCATGAATGATATTGTAATGAACTTTTATTGTCGTCCAATTCTAATTATTAAGCTGGACTTTTACGTTTATACGTTTACATTCCGCCAACCTATTTAGGTCGCAATGACAGGAGGGATAAGATGCCGTGTTTAGCTTTTATGTATTATTTCATTCCTGGTTCTTTTCGGGATTTGAATGCACAGAATTAGGATTGGTGCTTAGCACCCTCTGCCACTCACAACATTTGTGGATTGCAGAGTATAGACGTAAATGTAGATGTAGAGACTGACACTAGAAACTGGTAAATTGTGGCACGGAGCAACTAAACAAGTGCACAATAATCTACCAAAAAAACAGCAATTTATCTTTGTGTAGTAATCATATGTAGGCAATCAAAGTCCTTAGGAACTTTCCATACTAACAGTTCAAAATATCATCAGTTTATCTTAACGTAGTTTCCTTCATATAATCACACACAGCAAAAGCGAGCATTTGTAAAGAGGCATAGAGAAACAAAATGGACTTACATCTTAATGCAGAATAGGCTTGCAATGCTGACAATATCAACTGTAGATAAACACTGATGGCTTATATAGATCATATGGTGTCTTTTCAGGGTGGCGCTACCAAACATTACTTAGTGAATTTATATTGCCGCTTGGAACGTCTCTGCCTTACGGAGAAATATACAGGATTCCAGAGACGATACCCTTCCCACGGATTGACTTTTGATTCTGTGGGGTTGGTCTAGTGGGACCCTGCTCTTCGCGCCAATACGTTGGTGGGAAGAGAAGGTGAATGACATCTAAGCGTCCTGGTATATAATGGATGCCGTTCAGCAGCATTCATAAATCCATAGTAAAATATTCCAAATGACTCATTCCCGGTACAGAAAAATTTAGAATCTTATTTAATTTCTTGTAGCCCATTAAATTTTATATGTTAGAGTTCCTATTTATAATTTTCGCAGTTTTATTACGTCTATTTATCTCACTGCACTACATATTCCACACGATATACCTGTAACTCCGCATGCGTAAATATGAGGAAGGCGACCCGTCTACCTCCAACTGGTAACGTCGCTTTTATCGACTGACATTATGCTGCCAGAGTTGCTTTGCGACTTTTGGATCAGCATTTACAACCGATATTTCTCTATTATTATCGTCTCTCCGTGGCATAATGAGAGACGGCGACCAATGCCCAGAAAGTTGCCTTTATCGGACAAGTCGCAAGATCACTGCGTCACCAAGCCGTCGCCAGCTTGCCAACAAAACAATGTTGGTGATCTAAGTCCCTTGCATACAGAGTAATGTTCTTAACAGAAATTATTATTTTTGTAGCCCCACATAGGAAAACAAATTATTTCTTGTAACTAACATTAAGGTAGTAATAACATAACGTTCAGAAGATAAGTTTTATCGATACTTATGTAGCCGTTCAGCTATATACAGCTATATCATTTCACACATACAGTAACCCCTCAGTGTTACATTCTACACAGCCAAAGCATCATATCTCCACCTAACCATGTTCACTTTCCTACCCTAGTTACTCTAGATGAGTGTTTTAGTAGCTTCAAGACAAACCATATTGCAAAGATATCTCCATCCAATACTGAAATCAAGACGTTCCTACCAAATATTGACCGAAGTGTATGTCTATAAAGACAGACATACTGCGACAGCACAAAGATTTCTTCAACAAAACAGTTACGGACTACAAACTGTCAACACTCGTCGTTTTTGAGCGTTACCCTCTGAAAAGAACCGCCATATCAACTAACATTTGCATATCTCTGGAAGATCCATCGCTGTCCGCAGCTATGTTCGTATCAGTTCTGCGACCACAAGTAGTTGCCTTAGGTGCAGGCTGGACAGTTTGCTCGTTTGCAGAGTGGGTCCGTTAGCAGCAGCTGGTCCGTAAGGGTATAACCAGAAGTCTGGTCGCAATGGCCTGGAGACACGCAAGCCGCACAGCCAACTTGCAACTAATTAGCACTGGCCAACTAGCAGCTGGCGCCTCCCTTCCAGCGCAGGGCCGACCTGCTAACTGATTCCTGATCACAGGTGGCCACAATCTCTGTGGTCGGAGTCCCTCTCGAGCACTCGACTGCGAGGGAGGAGCTAAAACAACCTCACAACTCTCCGAGACTAACTTCATTTTACTACCGTTAATGGTTTCACTTGGAGATGAAGAAAAAACTGGATCGTTAAAAAGAAACTTTGAATGTTGATAACTTTGCCACTGTACGAAAAGCATTTCACCTAGTTTATCTTTCTGGGATGCTACAATTTGATTCCTTAAATGAATCCACCATCAAATCGGGAATAGTGATAGTCAATAGATACATTCTATACCTGTGATCCTTGTAGGTAAGCATTCCTGTTACCTGTTAGGCCATTCGATCTGCGGGGAGCTAGTCCCGGATATTAGTGCTTTGTGGGACCCGACACATCAATCGACTGCTCCAATCTATTTCCCAGTCAAATTTTATAGTGGCAGAATATTATAAGTTGAATAAATGGTGATTGCAAGGTTGGTGCATGGATATTTTTTGTGACAAAGCGGAGAAAGCTTTACAGATGAACAAACCGTTCTTGAAAAAAAGTCTGTTCATGCGTACGGTAGGTTGGATTATTTCGTTGAGCTCTCTGCTATGTTCAGGTACTAGCCACACTTGATATTCCAGGAAATTTACACGTTGCTAGTGTGCTGATCTGTAGGAAATGTTTGATGAATGGTATGGTGAAGTTAATTGCCTAAACCATAGGTGTCAAACTCAATTTGCAGAGGGCCATATATTAAATTTAGAATGTGAAAGCGGGCCTGATTCTAATAAAAAATGTACTGAATTATTGTAACATTTTATTTATTTAATTGTATAGTATATAATATACGGTTGTTAAAAATCATATCCCGATCGCGGGCCGTATTGATAGGGCCCGGGAGCCGGATGCGGCCCTCGGGCCGTATCTTTGACATCACTTGCCTAAACGGAAAGGCATATTGAAATTTAATTTAAGACAGTGATAACTTGCATTGAAATTTTTGTGTGTCATTCGCAGATTTCTGGAGTATTATCTCAATATACCTTGTTCTCCTGCTTTAAATGAGAAAAGATGGAAGATTCGATTTTATAATTCTGGCAACACTAAGTATGGGTTGCCGTAAAGTCATTCCTAGTATACACCCTTCATTTACTTAATCTGTTTTAATTCTGATATATTTTATAATGTTGAAAACAGCCCTGAGTTGGATATGCAGCAGATTTTATATTCAGTCTCCTAATCGAGGAATTTAAGTTTGTTTACACCTATCATGAGATGATATCACATATTCTGATTTTCTATCGACGAAAGTTCTTTTAACGTTTATTAGCATATATCATTTACGTCAACATATTTTAAAAATTCACCTTTTTTGGAAGATATTAAATCCTTCACTGCAGAAAGAAAGCCAGTTTTTAGGAGCATGATTATGGACGATTTTGGATATTTCAGAAGAATCAGCTTTAGTGAATTGTTACTAACTTTACATTTTTCGAAGAAACTGTGTACCCCATAGGCTTACACAGTAGACAGATTCTCTAGATGCAGGGAATAATATTAAATGACCAACGAACGTATTTAGCTCCATATATTCTCGTCGCGAATAGAACAAGGAAGAAAAATTGAATACAAACCGTTATCCAAACAGCCCTACATGATTTATGACATAGGATTAAAGAATTCCTTACCCATTTCTTTTCCTGTAGTGGATCTGTATTTCTATAGGTGTCATCTGTACATAGTCCATTTATTTTTCTGCAAAGCGCCTTCTTCCATTTGTTTGTAGCATCTACCTTCCTTGATTTCTGCTAACTCTACAAATCCTTTTCTTCTCTTTGTCAGTTCCCTCCTATTTTTCTTTTCGTGATATTCTT
>JARYHS010014035.1:0-27958 GCA_031002005.1 Vandiemenella viatica | reverse complement strand
CTAAGATGCATACCAATTGGATATTTTCATTACCATCTCCATATACTATTACAGCAACTTAAATCGCAGACCGAACAAAACCAGATATTCATAAAATGTTGTTAGAAGGATCCGGTTTACTTGTAAATGCAACCAATTGTCAAATTTCAGGAACAGATTTTACAATACCAGCAACTTACATCACTCAGATTCATTCTTCATTATCTTATCCAAACTATTTTTACCTACTTTTACTCATGAAATTTATCATGATACCGAATTAGTTAATTTAAATGTAACCCATCACTTACCTCTCAAAGATGAGGTGCATAAATATTTACAAAACGCTCAAGATTCTGTAAAACTTAATCACATTGTCACTCACCTAAGATCTCAAATTCACTCCAAAGCACACCAAACAATTCTTATTAGTTCCATAAGTGTCTCCACAATAATTGGTATTCTAGTCATTTCTAGTATTATGTTTTTTATATGTAGACGCCAGCTTAATAAGATGTTTCACAAACGTTTCCATTATGGGCAATACATTCCAACAGGCAGTCAGATTATTGTACGTGTTCCAGACTCGCCAAATAGTAATTCTAATGGGGAAACACCCAGCACACATAATTAATATATTTTCAACTGTTCATTATTATTTCTTTTGCATATTTTATGATTATTTTTATTTGGTTTTATGGGTATTCATATCTTTGATATTTCATGTTTTGTTTTGCTTTCCTAAGATTCTATTTATGTTTATGAATGCATATTTAAGGAAAGAGGTATTTCGTAACACGTTAGCATGCATATATTGATCCTTACTTATCACCAGCACCATTTATACAATTTTTCAAAAAAAAAAATTTTTTTACTATACACTGTGGTGCCAAATTTTGATTGTTAGTGTTGATGTTATCCCCGCGCTACGGGAGTAGCGCGTTTTTTTCAACAACCGGGGAATATGTGACGGGACGTCATTTATTATAATATCTTAATACAGAAATCATGTAAGTTTTCGAAGTTTCAATGCAGCCAGACGTCGAGTAAGCACGTCCTGTTTGTTCGACTTTCTGCCGATCGACAGTTCGGATTACAAGCTACACGTGCAGTGCTGAGCATGCAAGCCAATACTTTTCCAGCAAGCTAGAATACATTGCACTCTCACTTCTTGACTGACGATCTACAAGATAACATCTAGGCCTCGGAGATAGATATTCGCTGCACCAACCTCACCATTCTCTGTTAGTTGTGAACTGTAGGGCCTAAGTTTCATCCCTAGGGTCAGTATTGGCGGGTTACGGGATACCTCTTAATTTGTACAACATCGACTGTAGTTGATTTATGGTCCAGTGCAATTAAATGGGGTTTCCATAGACATTGTTTTATTTCAAGTAGCTCGTAGCTGCCCGCTCCCTCTCCTATTTACAAGTTATCCCCGATGCTCATGTTTATTTGCTAGCGCAAGAGAAGAAGAGGATAGGCTCAAGAGAGAAGTCAAGAGAAATCAAGAAAGTCGGCGCAGTCATAGGGCATCGTAGGGTAACCATTTAGAACCCACGTGTCAGTCATCCTGGCACACTCTTTCAATAGGCATAGCACGATCCTATATAAATACATATAGGTCAGCCACAGAAGGTACTTGGAACTTACTCATGGTGGCAGTCAAATCTACATGAATCGGCATTGCTGGCCACGGCACACACCCATTGTTTGCAAATAGCGTTCATGTATGTCATTTGGCGATTATTGTAATAATTTTTTTGGTGACCTCATAGAGTATTTATGTGACTCGATGACCATCCAGTAATCTTGGATTCAGTGGTTATATAAATTGTGTGCAGTTGTTTTTCTGTTCCATGAATTACTTTTTTTCTCCATTTCAACTAGTAATAAATTCAAGTTTTTTTACCATCCCAAACATGAAGCTATTTCTGAAAATACAGTTGAATGATAAATGTGCATAAGATGATTTTAAAGGGAAGTGTTTAGATGATAATATTCAAGTATACAGAATAGTTTTAAGTGCTGATGACAATGGTGATCTTGTAGAGAATTTAATGATATTTGGAAGTATGCCTGGTGACACTATCAACAGAATTTGTAAAATTCATGTGCCAAGTATTGAATCAAGTACCTTAAAGACATTCTTGTTTGAGGAGAACACAGGCAAGCACAGTGAAGAAAACAATCACTCAGACATGGAGAAGCTTACATGAGTGAAGCGATAATTCATTACAATAATACTCAGAATAAAACATTGCTCTGATTAAAGTGATATTCTCTTATCCCTACCTCCCATACACTATTAACAAAACATATATATTTGATGAAAGGAAACAGCCTGCGATCTTTATTAACCTCTGAGGTTAAAATTTTACCCACCTACTTTAGTCTCTCAACAGCGTTCAATGTAATTACACATTTTTTAACAAGCAGATTAATATATCGTATATAACTATCAGCAATCAATATTCTCCATATTTCTTTGTGTGTTTTTTCCACACAGTGCAACAATCAGCTGCTCACCAGGTAGTTTAGCCTTGCGCATCAGCTGTGTCTGTCCACGTGATGTTGGATATCATCCTCTGGGCTAACCACGCCCTATGACATAGTCTTATTATATGTTTCCATTTTTTGATGCTGCTGTTTCTTTTATTGGGATAGTGAATATATCAGTACCATAATACCTTTCCATACGTACACTTCTTGTTTATTTTAGTTACCGTCTGAGCTTAAATCCTACACTTCTTATGTTATTCCGAAACATCCTATGAATTTGAAAAAAAAAACTGTATATTATTTGAAAAGCACAGCTGTGTTTTTATTATTATTATTATTATTTATGCCTTAACACCTCACCGACATTAAGGTCATTAGTGGCAGGACAGCTGTGTTAATATAGCTGACCTCTTTCAGGATTAAGGAAAGTAAATTTCAATACATTACATGCGATAAATGCAATACAGTAGCACAAGTGTGCTGTTTGAGATGCAGTAGTTGGATTCTAAATCACTCACTTCCCATCTGTAGTGTCTCTCTGTTGATGACATGTCTCTAAATCTAGTCTACATTGAAAACATCACTGGCCGTGATGCCTGATCACATTATTTAATCCACATCTTACCGATGTTTATTCATCACCTCGTGAGAGGTAGATCACGAGATTTTGAGGCATATTTGACGCATGTTTATCAACAAATAAAAAATTGTAATTTTCTTTGGCCTCTGCATAAAATGATACAAACAGCCAGATAGATGAAACGTTCCTTGTATGTTTGCCCAGACATCATGGGTCAACAAAGTATTTATTGAAAGACATTATAGTTTCGGGATTAGCATGTTGTTATTTATATTTTCTATAAACTTACTGTGGAAGTAGATAAACGTGATTCACTTGCTAGGCGAATGCCCCTATATTTAGTCCATTGATTCTAAAACAGGCAAGACTATATTTAAACCAAAATTTCTGTACTAATGCCACAGCAGTGAATGGTACTCTACTTGAATAGAAATTAAGATGTTCACAAATGGAACACATTTTATTGTTTTTGTTTATAGTTTTTCAGGGGCCTAGAATAAAAAAATATATATTTAAAATATCTGAAACCATACAGACTTGAGGAAGGTTTCTTTTGAAACCAGTGTGGTGTGATTTTTGCTTTTCATCAATAGTTTCAATAGCTTCAATTTTATTCAAAACTCTGCCCTGCCACAATTGCTTACAGTACATTCATGTTCTCATTTGAAGGCAGCTATGACATCATTTTACTAGAATGAGCAGTTAATTTCAAGTATTTTTAACAACTTCTGTACTATTATTTTTTGAAAATTAACTCCAAACATTTTCTGGACTGCTGTCAAAAATTAAGAAAACCTAACCAGGTGAGCCTTTTGTCAGTGTGAAACAGAATATAACTTGTTTCTTGTGCCATGAAGAAAAAGAAGAAATATCTCCAAGTTACACTACTTTTGTGTTTGAACAGCAACTTAAAGAAATTTCACTAATTAGCATCTAACTGTGAATACAAAAGAATTTTTTTCACTTGCTCAAACTGAATTTATCTCAGACACAGCAATGTTTCAGAATGAGCAGGGAATGTTAATTACTTAATTAATATAACTTTATTTTTATGATAGTAATCAGTTTTTTCTGTGTATGTTATAGTATATAATAAATCTAGTTAATAACACTTCCATTACACAAACAAATAATGATCAGTAATGATTTCTCACCATGCTTTATCAGTCATGGGGTTTATCACTGCAGATAAGAATAACCCTGAATAACCCACTGCTACAAAAATGTATTAAATGGCTGGTTAGAACTATAGAAAGTTTTTTGTGGTAATGATCATTCTGCTCAGAAATGGACAGAAAAATATCCATTGCACAAAAAATAACAGTAGGATTTCCAATATTAAATGGGCCCATTTTGTACAATACACTCATTCACATCTACCAATGCTTCCAATTACCTCTACTGCAATGTGCAACGTATAATACAATTCATGGTGGCTTGTGGTTTTCATACTGAGGAAGGCTCAATCGCACAACACACAAAAAGATACTTCCAATTAACACGCTTTCTCATGCAAACACCTTTAGCAATTTAGATAATGAGATTTTGCGTGCTTCTTTAATCTAATCGTTCAACAAATTCTCACTAAATGGTGAAACTTATATCACCGTATTCTAGAGCACTCTAGCGGATGTTTCCAAACTTAGTGTACCTGTACTATGCTTGATACAATGACCAATCGCCAAAACATAAATATCTAATGTCAGTTAATGATGCATGAAAGCATAAACTGGAGATACAGAGACAGGGATTCGAGACTGGAAGTTCAATCACTCTGCTGATTTACCTACATTGCAACTACCGTTACAAGAAAAACATGATGGGGTTGGTACAACTGTTGTAGCCTCTACAAGCTGTGCCAACTACAAGCACATATCAAGCTAGGTATACTATGTAAAGCCACGCCCCCCCATCCTCTGCTACATTGCAGTGTAACAGCATTCAAACAGTGCATCCATAAAAATACTACCCATTTCAGAAACATTCCTTTATATTGACAGTTCTAAAAATATTGACTGACAGTGTTTAAACCTGTGTGGAACAATTCTCGAAATGCTTCCTGTCATTTAAATTCTGTATTATTCTATTTAAAAACATATTTTAATATCTTTTGGGACAGCACCCACTCAGAGCCTTTACGATGAGCCGCTACTGACACAATCAGTTGTGCATAATCTTTAAACTGAGGCAAATACTAGTCAAAAAATATTTACACTAAGGTGACCATAGAAGAAACTACAGTAAGACGACATGTGAAACAACACACCATAGAATCCAAATGACCAGTAAGACACCTCAGAGTTGGTCTTGATCTGTAGTTAATGTAGATTGTATACATTAATAATACAATAAAACCAAGGCTACAACAGACTACACAAGTTGTATACAACATACTCATAATTATTATTTATTAATCAAACTATTTACTAATATTTAATTTAATTGAATGGAGTGCTTGCTCTGGAGGCAATTTTCCTACTCACTTATTTTTTCCCTTTCCTTTTATCACTTACTTTTGCACTCTACTAACTTCAACTATAAATTGTTATAGCTCTTTTTGTAAATTATTGATCAATTCTCTTGATAATTTAAACTAATCCCTTACCCCTAAGCTACAGAAGAAAATCATTCCATGCCCCTTTGCTTGAAAATGAGTACCAACTTGTGGTCCTGGTCATCTTTTCCCTTTTATGCTACTCCCGTAATTCTTACTCCAATATTTGTCCATGCCTCATCACCAATATACTCTCTGGAATCTCTTCACCCTAGTCCTGCGAGCCGCTTGAGGATATGCAAGACACAGCAAATTACGTCGAATAAGAATATTGTGTTGTGCAGATTATCAGTGAAGGGCCGTGTACGCAACAGCTAACTGGACAGAGAGCTGACACTCACATACATCAATCACTTTATAACAAAATAAACTACCAGCCCCTTGAATAGGATTAATGAAATGTCTTGCGCACTCTTCATTAAGGCGGAAAAGAGACCAAGTAGAAGTAATCCCTTCCTCAAGATATTTCTCTTTCAGACAGTGGTTTGGAACAACAAGTGAATTAATAAAAAAGTATCTAGATACACAAAAGCAAGTTAACATATAATTTGGACATCAATCTCGTGTTTGATTTGTTCAGTTGTTGATACTTGACTCTGCTTAGTGCTAAAAAGCTCAATGTATTCTGTGAACACAGCGTAATTATTTAAGATCTACTAAAACATAACCATCTTCATTATTGTTATTACTGATAATACAGTTATTATTGTTGTTACAAATGGCTTACTTTATCACAAATGCTCCCATAGCTGCAGAGGCTATGAAGAGGGTTGATATCAATCATGTCACTGTGTATATTATTTGTAAGATCCACTATTATTCTGCCAAAATAAAACTGCTTGGTGTGTAACAAACAAAATAGATTGGCATTTCCTCTCCCCTGCAACTTCAAACATTATGATGGTCTCTCATGGTACCCGATCACCAATGGAGATACGCTGGGAGGTAAGATCATTGGAACAAAGAGGTAAATAAAACATTACTACATCAATGTATGCACTATCTACTTATAACAACATTTATTTCAAATATGATAAAAGTATACCTGGAATAAAAAGTGAACAGTTACAATATGCTTTATAACCAAATGGAGAAATATAAATAAGCAACTGAAGCTATAATTGTAATCTTAAGACCTTTAATATTATTATTAATGATTACAGTTCATACTTAAATATACTTGAAAATAATTAAAAATAAACTACTTATATTTTGAAATATAAACAAAAAACAATTAGAGTAAACTTAAATGTCTGTAAAATATTTAAAAAGTAATAAACCATTTTAATATCTACAACATAAATACAGGCAAAAAAACAAATCTAATATTCATTTAAAAAGTTTTGACACTCAAACCACTAGATTCAGTAATTACACCATCATTACAGATTCGGCCAAATGTCTTTCGCCCTTCATCAAATTCAGAATGTGCTTAAAGAGGTGTGTTTATAACAACTTATCAACTAAAACGCATTTCATTACATTTTATTTATAAACGTTTCTCGGGAAACAAACCGAGTAATATTGTTATTAATGCACAATATTTCGGCAACTTTAAACTCCGTCGCCATCTTCAGGTGCAGTCGCCGAAATATTGTGCATTAATAACAATATTACTCGGTTTGTTTCCCGAGAAACATTTATAAATAAACAACGCCGAGAAAAATTACATTCATTTATATTTCATTACATGTTAGCTAGATAAAAAACATAAATAATATTTATATTGCTCTACAAAAATTAAAATAATGTTACAAAATATTCGCAAAACACCTTTTCTTGGGAATAGAGAGTATGATGCTATTGTTATGTTCAGTATTTACACCAGTTGTACTGTTTAGTTTATTGTCCTCTGTCAGTCATTGCGAAAATACTGCCTGCCGGAAAAATACATTTATAGGCACTCAGAAGAGAGGGGAAAATTCAAGCATGCTCACTTGTGGAAACAGGCATTATTTAATTGTTTGCTTTCTTGGTTTGGCTAGAAATTTTTTTTGGTAACTTTCATTTTGTCTGATATAAAGCATTAGGCCTATTAGTTCATATGCAATGACAAGAGGGATATCTGGTACATTTTTCGCTTTTTTGCTGGAATACATGTAGCTCAGAATAAAATATACAATTTCGAGGGTGAATTTCGAGAAGTTGCTCCATTGAAACCTTATTAAAATTAAGAGAATGTAAATGTGTATTGCTATTATACATCCAGATGGCTATGAGAGGAAGGATTACCAACTTGATAGATTGTTTGCCAAGTTTTAACTTCACTCCTTATTTTCCCAGTTTGGGTACTGTAAATTTATACCTAACCACAGTGCTTGGTAGCTACACTGGTAGTACCCAGAAAGGCTGCGACTGTAGTATATTGGTTTTGAAGTTCAGTGAAATAAGTTAAGTAGAAATTAGTAATAAGCTTTTATAAACAGAATAACTACAGTATCAGAATGACGGCATACATGAGGAAAAATACTACAGCTGTGGCATATATTTGGTTGAATTAATTTTTGGACAACCCTGTATACAGGGGTTTTCTTTTTTTTTTTTTTAGATTTTAATGTGGATTACGTAGAGGTGATGGGAATGGATGGAACTCAACCATAGATTTTTAATTTTGATGTTTTTTTTTTAAATTTCTGATGTAACAAAATGAACATATTTATTACACAGAGTGTACAAATTTTTCATTTTTCTGGTGTTGGATCAGTGGATGGTCTACAATGATGTATCAGCTGTAAACACAATACCGCATATTTGGAAACTCTTTTAATTCGCAGTGTCTGTTAGATGACGCACTGATTCTACCTGAGCAGCTCGCTCAGCTCTCCGCTGCTCAGGTCGTGCGCCGTGTCTCCCCACTCGTCCCTCGCCGTCCTGTCCGCCCCGGCCTCCAGCAGCGCTCTCACCATGGCGGAGTGGCCCCAATAGGCTGCGCAGTGCAGCGGCGTCCAGCCAGCAGCGTCCCTCGCGTTGACGTCTGTGGTCTCCAGCAGCAGCCGCGCCACCTCCACACGGTCTCGCAGTGCCGCCAGGTGCAGCGCAGTGCTCGCCCCCCACGGTTCTGGCAGTGGAGTCCGCGCCGGCCGCCAGCAGCGCTCTCACCGCCTCCTCGTCACGTCGCTCTGCCGCCCAGTGTAGCGGCGTACACTCGCTTCACCTCTCTCGTTGACGTCCGCCCCCGCTGCCGCCAGCGTGGCGACGGCTTCTGCTTCTGCCCTGCTGCACCGCCCACAGCAGCGCAGTCCGCCCCCGCTGGTCGGTGCCGCCCCCGGCGCCCGCCCGCAGCAGCGTCCTGACTGTGCGCACGCTGCCCGTGTCCGCCACCAGCAGCAGCGGCCTCTCGTCCCCCGCAGTGGTGTCCGCCCCCGCCGAGCACAGTAGCTGCGCTGTGGCCGCGTGTCCCGCCGCCGCCGCCCGCTGTAGCGGCGTCCTGCCCTCTGTGTCTCTGCACTCCGCCTGGGCCCCGGCCCTCAGCAGCACTCCCCCGGCCACGACGGGCCCCCGCCGCCGCCTCGTGGCAGCGCAGTCTACCCGTCACTCTCGTCTCGCCTCCTCCAGGTCCACCCCCGCGTCCAGCAGCATCCGCACGCTTCGGGCTGGCCGCGCCTCGAGGCCACGTGCAGGAGCGTCGACGACGCGTACGTCGACTGGCTCGCTGGCCAGTCCTGGCCGGTGCCAGCAGCGCCATCCGCAGCAGGGTCAGGTGTCCCTTCCTGGCACAGCGCTAACATCACGTGGCGAGCTGTCTCTGGAGCCTCCAGCTGGCGCTTTATAACCTCCAGCTCGCTGCTACTTACGGCGCTGACCACCAGCAGCCTCTCCATAACCTCAGGAAACTGCCGGACAGGTCTGGAGACCACTGCCTTCATAGTGATAGCCATCTCGTCCACTGCCAACCTGGATGAACAAAGTGACGTCAGCACAAACTATACCAGTAAAAACAGGAATAATTCGACTGGTGTCAGTATTGGTTAATTTATACTTTGCCACCAAACGCATACAAATTTAATTTAATTTAAGTAATTATTTATGTACGTTTCTGATCTGTATCAAGTTCCTTTGCATAATTCTGAACTTCCAAAAATTATTATTGGATGAACAACAAAATTTCAGCAAGAAAACCTATTACACACGGAACGCTTACTTTGAATAGAGTGAAAGGTGGCGGCTTCTGTTTCACTGGTCTAATATCTATTTCCTGGTGGCGTGTATACCAGGACAATTTCTCTATTTTATGACTCATAAATTTTTATGTGCTCTCATAAGTCGACTGGTTATAGTTGGTAACCAATGCTCCCGTACGCAAACACAATTTGAAAGCATATTGTGTGAATTTTGTTCGGAAGTTTTGCGCAGTCACTTACCCAAACAGTATCAATTCACGGAGATAGCAGGAAAGCAGGAATAAAAGTTAGTTATAAAAACACAAACATAAAGCAAAGAACAGAATATACGTACTATAATGGTGATGTGAGCAGGTTGAAGGGGCTGGAAAGAAATGAATACAAGAGAGTGAGAAACTACGAAGGCAGTTGAGGACAATCCGAACAAATATACGAGAAATCAGTAGCAACAAAGGAGAAGCTAAACACTCGTCTTAAAAGCAGAACACCGAACGATACGCAGTAAATTTACAGGACTGCGTAAAGAATATATGGAACAGAATTGGTGGCACACAGCCAGTAATGAATTAGGTGTAAATACAAAGAAAAACAATTAGTCTGATGAAACAATCAGGTATTGTCATAACCAGGTAGTGAGGAGGTATCGGAACAGGAGGTTTACCACTTAAATAGAATCAGCGGGTTAGGTGATAAGAACCAGACGTACCAGGGGGAAGCTGGTGCTGACCATATCAGCACAGACATCAGGAGAAGCCACTGCCGGCTCCCGCTGATAATATTAAATTAAATCTGGAGATTTAATGCATACTAGAGACTGGAAATACATCTTATAGCGATTTGTGAGGATAACCGAAAATATGGCGTCAGTTAAGGTGAAACACACTGCTGCCACGTCACGTGACCTCGCGAGCTGTCCTGTCTTAGCCGCGATATCGTACTCGTAACTACTGTCCTGCGACACTCCATTTGGTTGATTACATAGTGGTGATGTATGCATTTTGGTATAGCTTTACGGAGTTTTGTACTAAGTAACTGTTCGGAATGGGAAGAATTAGAAATTGAAGTGTTGATTGTAACTTTGAATTAGGAAAAGAAAAAAAAAATTCCAGCCATGTATAGATTCATGACTAATAAAAAGAGAGAATAGTTGAAAGAATTTAATCGATTAATTCCCCAATTACTAAATGGGTTGAGAGGTTTTGGTAAGATGAAAGAGTAATGTAATTTTTTATATTCCTGTAGAACTGGCCGTCCTACCTCTGACACAATGGCTTAGTATGCCTCCTTCTGGAGGATCCAACCAACCTTCGGGTTGTGGACTAAGTTAAGTTTTACTGTAAGTACACAAAATATTTAGCGCCTTTCCAATTTTCTAACAAGTTGTTTGTCGTCATATTGATCACGATAATTCGTTGAATTATGATTATTTATAACTTATTGTGTCTCATTCTTTTAAACTATCAGATTGCCTATATTTAAAATAAAGTAAGAAAAATATGATGAATCAAAAACGAAATGACTTGTGAGCCTAATATATATAAATGACATATCCTGAAGCAATATCCTGAAATCAAGTATAAATAGTCAGAAGGGTATCTCTGAATAAGAATAATCAGAAAAAAGTTCCTAATGAATATGAATTCACCGTCCGCTGTATCGTAACATCGCGGTGTTCTAGCTGCTCACTGAGGTACTGACTATGAACAGCGGTCAGGATAAACAAGTGTCCAGGCAGACTCCTCTGTTGGAACAGACTATATTACCTTGGCACGCGCAGCAGAGTCCCGCCTCACCTGACAGTAGACACTTTGCGGAGGCGGCGACCAGATGTAACGCACGGCTTATCACGCGCTCCACTGATACCAGAGATAAAACTCAGAAATCACCTGACAGCAATCAGCTCAATGCTATTGTGATGCTAGGAGACTGAATGACGTGAAGAATATTTGGACTATGAAATTCAGGATTTTAATTTCTTCGAAATTTTGGAGAGTGTTTCTAAATAGATGCAATATCTCAAATGTGTTAACAACTGAGAGATCAGGCTGCTATATGAAAAATAGAATGAGGACAAAACATAGGTGAATTCAATTATTAAATGGTCAATACTAGAAGAAGAGGATTCTAATGCAAATCTGAAGCTAACACAAAACATTAAGCAACAAAGTGGTGGATGAAAATAGTTCGACAACTCCTCAGCACATACATCCTCATGCAACCTGTGGTAACAAAATCAAGAATATGTTGAATTTGAATAAGTAACCATTTCACCGGCATTTATACCCTACTATAGATACACGAACATGGGATTGCACAATTGGGATTCATCAGTGTGGGATGTGAATCCACACTCCAACTAGGAAACAGTATTATACCACTATGCCAACCTGACCACTAGTTAAAAAAAAAACTGAACTAAGCATTTGTCTATGAGCACTCATGAAATATACTAGTTTCTTTGTATATACTCCTTTTAAAAATTTATTTTTCCACATACATTATCCATGCAAAATTTTTATAATCTCCCATGGAGAGAAATATATATATATTGGCTTGGCCAAGTTAATAATATATATTATAAAGGAGAGATTTCATGCCAACAGCTACCACCCTGATATAATCAGCAAGTTCATTGCAGCCCATGACACTCAACTATCACCTTCTATCTCAGCACTGACAGAAGAGACCAGCAGACCAACTGAAGGCCAGTGGTGGTGTTACACTACATCCAGGGGGTGACAGGCAACAGTGGCTTCCTTCTACAAAGATGTCCATCATGTGTACAGGACATCCAGGAAGATGCCGGATGTACTCGTCAAGGTAAATGATGAGAGAGTTAAATTACAGACACCGGGTGTATACTAAACACCCTGCAGGTGTGGGCAGGTGTATACAGCATTGAGACGAGATGCATCATCAAGGAATGACTGAATGAATACATCAAACATTTTAAAAATTATAAATTCAGCAAATCAGCTGCCACACTACATTCAGCTGGCACTTTATTCAGTTGTACTAGTGTTTCAGCTGAGGAAAGCAGACAGTGGTCAAGGCAGGTCAGAGAAGCGTTGGAAATAGAAAAAATGCACAACAATGCAAACACAGATAGAGGGTTCCAGCTTAGACAAATGTGGTCGTGTGTGTTCAGGAAAATGAATGGATTAAAACCACCTGCGCTAAACAAGCAAGACGTCGCCTCTGACAGGTGGCAGACACGACAGCCAATCGACCAAAATGTCACATTTTAAAAAATCAGCACAGATCCTCCCTGGCCCTCCTAGAACTTGTTTCTGCAGGCCTTCCAACCTCAGCCAGCTACTAGTCCACAAACACAGTCTTCCTCATCCCATCAGACAGCCCCAAGGATCCTTCCCAAGTAATAGACCCGGCTGTAAGATGTGCGACATTCACCATTCCTCCACCACTTTCACCAACCCTATCACTGGAGAGGACTTCCCTATGATAGGACACACCACCTATGAAACCTCCCATGTAATATACCAGCTAACCTCCAAACGCTGCCTGGCTTCATACATAGGTTTGACTACCAATCTGTTAGCCATCAGAATCAATGGCCACCATCAGCCAGTTTTCACTCTGAATCCACAATATCCAGCAGCTATCCATGCCATCTCCCATGACACTAATAATTTCAATTCTTGTTTCATGGTCCGTGCTATCAGAGTATTCCCAAAAAAACAGCAGCTCGTCTGAACTCAGAAGGTGGGAACTTGCCTACCAGTACAAACCAGGCACAAGGCAACCTCCTGTTCTCAACTTGAGATAATACCCAGTCAGTACTCTTCCTTCCCTCTACCCTCTACTTGCCTCCATGCCCACTGTCTACAGTATCACATACCAGAGGTGATGTTTAACCACATAGATTCTTTTATTATTATTATCTTTACATTTTTTCAATTTTATTTGTTACTTATTTACTTTTACTTTCTCAAATTTATGTTATGAACATTTGAATATATTTTTCCGCACTTTTTGTAACATTTAGCATTTTCAGCTACTAGCTTCAAATCACTGTCCCCCTCTCCCTGCCATCTGTTTGAATTTACCCCCACCACGTTCCTGACTAGCTGTCATTCTGTGATACGGTCTCCCACACCACCATCCCTCCTTCATTTTCTCCTGTTGACAAAGAGTCGTGTGTCAAAATATTCGTTGTTTGTCATGTGTTCACGCCATGATACTGTATCCCATTTTTTGTAAATCAATTCACTAATTAGCTCCTATTATTTCCTGGTAACTATATATATATATATATATATATATATATATATATATATACAGCTACTAAACTTAAGGATTACTTATGGCTTTACTTCATTTCCTTATGGCTTTAGGTGATTGGAGGCAAGGAACAGGAAGGAATCCGGCCACGGCCTTTTAAGAAGGAATCATCCCTGCATTCAGCTCGAGCAATTTACAGAATAAAAGGAAAATCCAAATCTGTATGCCCAAAAGCAGATTCGAACTGGATACCTCCCAAATGTGAGGCCAGAGCATCACATGGCTTTAGAGCTGGTTGAAATCGAGGTGATTAGAGGAAGAAAGGGACTAGTGGCAAGGGACAGAAAGGAATTCAGACATAGCATTTACCTGGCGTCAATTTGGGAAAACATTGAAAACCTAAATCCAGATGGCCAGAAGAGGATTCAAACCCATACCCTCCAAATTTGAGGTCAGAGTGTTACTGCTCACACACCGTGGTTTATGTGATTCTGCCCTGAGTCAACAAATTACATGTTTTGTGTCCCTCTTGGCCGTTACGGTTTGCATTTATAATAATACTAAATTAATCTGCAAAAACAGATGCAATTAAAATTATTTTAATGATACCACAAAATTCAATCACTCAGCTAGAATATATAAAACTCCAATGACACTTGTTATGCTAGTACTGAATTGTATCAGCAACAGGTAAATTATTCACCACAGAAATATGCCATATGTAAGGTAGAATAATCGACATTTAAGACTGTGGTAAGTCGTAAAAAGATCTACAACAGCAGCTTACTGTTTAAGGGGGTAGGTACACCTAACACATACAAATATTTGATAAAGTTGAGATGTCATTTTCTCCAAATCTATTTAAATTTGAGGGTTCAAATTTCATAGCTCCATAGAACTGTTATAGCTAGATATAAAAATTGATTTTTAAAATAAAAATATTGTTTAACAATAGGATAATGTACCATCCAAATTGACAGTGAAAAATATATTGTTGTAAAGGGTTTTAAAGATAAAAGGCATAGTATTTGAAATTTTTCAGAAATGTTCTTTTAATGTTGTAAACTAATATCAAGGCAACAAATTGAACCTATAATATAACATATTTAACTCTATGTTTTTAATTAATAAATTTTTTGTCAAGAAATTAAAATTTTTGCTTTTTTTTGCTTAAATATAAAGGCATATTTTTCATTTGGGAAAAGCTGCATACACATAATGGTTCAGACTGTAGTACTTATTATGTAGAACATGTCCTCCAAATTTGAAAAAAGATGTATGCATATGGAAAAAAGTTATCTTTAAAACCATTTGATGAATTGCTGTTTTGAGATATTTAAGGTTAAAGATTTGGATCACCTTCAAGTGCAGTAAGATTTAAATGGCTGTTAGTCGTGCAGGGCATTGCTTAATCACACATAATTCCCACACTGTTGAAGATATTGAAATAATTTTTTTACTAAAATGGAGCCAAAACTATAAACTGCTTTTGTGAATAATAAAAAAAATATATTTTTTTTTGAAACCTGATAAGTGTACCTACCCCCTTAATAGCAAGGAAACAACTTACCCATCAGAAACAGGATCCATTCCTGAATTCTCTTGTTCGGCTCCTTCCAGGATATTCTATAAAAAAAGGAAATAATGTGATATATAGGATAATATACACATAAACTAGGAACATAGTTTCACCATTACAAATATGGAAAGTTGGGTAATATCTAGATTGTGATACCGCTGCAATCACCTACCGCCTCGCCATGTAAACACTTCCAGATGGAGAGAGTCACTATATTGCAGAATGTGGCGTGTTCAGCCTTCGATCGATTTTTGATTACACGTTAGGCCATAGAACGTATCCAACAGTAATAGCAATAATAATAAAAAAAAATGCGGATTGAAAAAGTTCAAGAAAATTATTACTTGTGAATTAATAATATTATTAAAATATCAACAAAATTCCAAACTGATAATTGGTATCATTCATTAGTAATGTTGGTTCCTGTAATGTTAACATTATTAGCCACAATTCCATTGATTTGTATTTGATAGTTTTCTTTTGTATTTCCTCACGTGGCTGAAATTACTATTAAAATCATTCATACGACATAAAATATAACACAACAAAGATTTCGTCAATAACCGTTTGTGATTAATGTGGCCTGGACCATACTAACAGAGATAGATGCGATTAAGAAATTGGATATCAGCAATATCATGTGTGACAGTTACTTTTCACTATGGTCATGGCTGCATTGAGACACAAACGACAATAACAGTGATAGCTACGACATAGATATCCACAATAAAGGTATCAATACGTTTCAGTTTGGCACAGGCTGCATCAAAACCTCATCACTAATTAATTTATTCCTGTACTACTGGTGCAAAATTAACGATTTCACTAAATGAGATGTATTAGCGATGGACTAGTTTCCGTGGAAGATCACGTTAGTGACAGTTAAAGCTGCGCGTGGAACGTATACGTCACATTACACAATGTAGTGACATCATACTCTCTCTGTCCAGAAGTGTTTACATCGTGACGATGTTAGTGTTTGCAGCGGTATCGCAATCTAGATATTACGCGGAAAGTTCTTTTTTTTTTTTTTTTTTTAAAAAAAAAAAAAGCACTGAATCTTATTACCTAGTGACATCAAGCTAAAAAAAAAAAAAAAAAAAAAAGCAAACAACGACAAATACTCAAGTCTCAAACACAGTGGGTAAATTAAAACTTTAGTTAGTTTCAGAATATCATCTAAATACACTGGTCTAAGTAAAGGAAAATAATTCTAATAAGTGCTACAAGGAAGTTGTAAATGATGTAATCTATACAAGTTTATTAAAAACTTAGTGATAAGACGTTTTAGAAAGAAATGCACATTACATCAAAGACAAACATACTTCTTCCTAATGCAACACATTTAAACTTGTGAAACCTATCTGTGGTTTACACTGAAAAGTGGAACTTCATCGCTTTTACAAATAAATGTTTCAGTCAGTGAGAGTCTATTTTCTATCAAATGTGTCACAAATTTCGAGAACTCGGTATTTAACGAATTTTAACTGAAAGTGGAAACCAAGAAATTCAAAAAAATAACTTTCAAACAGATTATAGTTCCTCAACACCTTGTGTTGTGCGCTACATATGCAGAAAAACATCAATAAATACAGACAAAAAAGTGTTAGAAATCATTGTACAATACATACCTACTCAGTGGCATATCAATGAAAAATTCCTGTACCTGTACCACTATTCAGACAAAAGTGAATTTGCGCAGTAACTATTGTTATAAGAGGTTTCTTTCTTCTGCTTGGCCTACCGATTTATCACAGTGAAACACTAATATATAACGTTTATATTTTCTGCAAATAAATTTGCTCATATGTTTTCAGACGATCAATCACAACTTATTTAAAGGAATCATGAACATTACATGGTCCATTCATACACTTTAGGCTCATTCCATGCCAAATCACCTAGTGCCATGTGCACTTAGGTCTCAGATTTTTTCATTTTTTTTCTATGTATAGATACTTAGGAGATAAAACTATAGTAATTTTTTCAATTTTTTATCTCAAAAATTGGCTTCAGGAAAAATATTTGAAATTTGCACATTTCATGCGATTCTTCCAATGATTGTGTTGGCATCAAATTGAATAAAATGGATTAACTCCTTTATTTTTGGAACGACATACATCATTTTGGTATCAAATTAAAGCTAATTATTGATACTTTCTAACTATGTAATAATATTCAAAAAAAAAATATAAATTTTTTTGGGAGCCCTCAAAATGAAAATTTTGGTTTTTAAAAGTGTTGCAATAAATTTGCAATAACAGCCAGTACCAGCAAACACATACTTTAAATTTTAACAAAAGCTCGATCTCAACATGTGTTTTCAGCTGTAAAAAAATTAAAAGGGTGTTTTTTGTGGTTGTTAAATAATGCAAGTTTATTGTTCTCTGCTGTTTAACGGTGATTATGATTTTTTAGCTGCTACTAGACCTTAGAAAGCATTGAATTTTAGAAACAAGTTGAAACAATTTGATATTTAGGGAACATATGAATAGACAAGTAAACCTAAGCCAAGCTATTAATTATTTAACCACTTTATAAAATGAAACTTTTAATTCAAATGCACTGTACACTCCAAGAAGAATTACTTTGAATGTGAAACATGAAGTTTACAATAAAATATCATGTAACAGATGA
Source organism: Vandiemenella viatica (assembly GCA_031002005.1). Taxonomy (NCBI): domain Eukaryota; kingdom Metazoa; phylum Arthropoda; class Insecta; order Orthoptera; family Morabidae; genus Vandiemenella; species Vandiemenella viatica. The sequence continues at coordinate 9,764 of JARYHS010014035.1, read as the reverse complement.
TGACTCAATGGATCAACATGCAAAAGAATATTTAAAATATTAAAGAATTACATTTTAACATTTAATGCCTGTTGTATGGGTGCTGATTTATAAAATGTTCTTAACTAATTCTACAATTAATTGTTGACTATCTTTTTCCAGGGCATATGTTCTGCCTGATGCTGAAGTTGATGGAGGCACTGGTACTTCTTGTATAATGTTTTCAAAAGGTACCCAACAGCTGTCACTTGGTGTTGGCCACATAAATGTTTTTGAAGGTCCACAAGTGTGTATGAATTGAATTTTTGCATCCCTCAAATTAAAAGAACATTGTTGCACTTTCTCTATTTATCATTTTTCTCCATAAATGACTGCATAAAATTTTTCTGGCACTATCCATAAGATCTTCTTTATTGTCACTACCAACAAAAGTTTTAAAAGATGTTTGAGATGATGAAACTCGTTTTACTAAAATTATTCATTTGGTTCATAGTCACTGTCTGATGAAATATTAATATTCTCATAAGTTTCAGTATTATTTGCTGTAACTGATTTTATACAAGATATGCACAACTTTTTGTCAGGTACTAATTCAGTACCATGGTACTTCTTTGAAAATGATAAAGAAATTGATCATAGACTTTTTCTGACATTTTGTGTATGCCTTCTAAAAGTATCACAACATATTCTTTGTCTGTTCTCAAAAGTTGACAAAAACTGTTTTAAATGATCATGACATATGAATTGCAAGTCCAAAAATTTTGTTCTAAATATGATCAGTTCTATATCAGTGGGTTTAAAGTCACAAATACTTACTATCCTTTTTGGCTTATGTGGCAAAGTAGTTATTTCTTGAAATTGTAAACAAATTGAACACTGCATTTTATCAAAACTTAAACTGAAATATAGTTCACTTTTAAATGATAAAGGTGATTAAAAGGCTTAGGGATTTACAGTACTACGTGAATAGTACGATTGCATACTGATAATTAATTACTACTATAGCTTTACCCCAATATTTCTACACAGCTGAACACTGAGACAGGGCAGGTGCTTTGTTTTACCTCTTCACCTAACATGTTTTAACAAGTTAGAACAGGTTGAAATATGTTTCAGTAAGTTAGAACCAGTTGAAATATGTTTCAACAAGTTAGAACAGGTTGAAAAGTGTTAGAGCTTGCAATTAAATTTAGGGAAAGGAGGGGGAAATTCTATTTTTAGAAATAGTCATGTTACCAAGTAGAGCTTACTTCTAGAACTAAACAGACAGTAATGGCAATGATGATAATTTTCGAAAAGACATATTGAGAAAGATATTTGGATACTTCCCGAAAGAATTACCAGTGTCTGCATCAACGTTAATTTCAGGAAGAACATATACATTCTGGATGAAAATAATGGCTGTAAATCAATTACAAACATTTTATAAATCAGCACCCATACAACAGGCATTAAATGTTAAAATGTAATTCTTTAATATTTTACATTTTCGTTTGGATGTTGTTCCATTGGAATATCATCTGTTACATGATATTTTATTCTAAACTTCATGTTTCACATCCAAAGTAATTTTTCTGGGAGTGTACCATACAGTGCAATGAATTAAAAGTTTTATGTTATACAGTGGTTAAACAATTAATAGCTTGGCATAGGTTAATTGTCTATTCATATGTTCTCTAAACATCAAATTGTTTCACCTTGTTTCTAAAATTCAACCCTTTTTTAAAGGTCTAGTATCAGCTAAAAAATCATAATCACCGTTAAACAGCAGAGAACAATAAACTTGCATTATTTAACAACCACAAAAAACACCCTTGTAATTTTTTTACAGCTGAAAACACATACTGATATAGAGCTATTGCTAAAATTTAAAATATGTGTTTGCTGGTACTTGCCTGTTATTGCAAATTTATTGCAACACTTTTAAAAACAAAAATTTTCACTTTGAGGGCTCCCAAAATTTTTTGTAAAATTTTTTTGTGCATATAATTACTTATTTAGAATGTATCAATAATTAGCTTTAATTTGATACCAAAATGAGGTATGTTGTTCCAAAAATAAGAGAGTTACAACATTTTATGCAATTTGATGCCAACACAGTTGTGGGAAGAATTGCATGAAATGTGTAAATTTCAAATATTTTTCCTGAAGCCAATTTTTGAGACAAAAAAATTGAAAAAATTCCTATCGTCATATCTCTTAGGTATCTATGCACATAAAAAATATGAACAAAATCTGAGAGCTAAGAGCAGATTGAATATTTTATTTTGGGTGATTTGGCATGGAATGAGCCTTTAATGGGCATAATGTGCTGATTCGCAATTCTCCCCAACCAAACTGAACAGCGGGCGAGTGAGAGGTGTGTTCTGGTGTTAAGCTGTGCTGAGCGACTCCGTAAGCAGCTTTAAGCTGTGAACCTACCTCTTCCAGAATATATACGGCATTCATAGGCTCCATATCACCTCCTCCTGTCGTCTTGAGAGCAAAACACAATATAACTACACAGCAAAATAACTACGTCCCAAGTGAACAGCTGATAGGTCCTGTGACAAAGAAGCTTAATGTTATAGAGTCAGAATTCCCATGGAGGAAGGAATATGAGAATTCCACTCTCAATTTCTGCTTCTCAGAACCTAATACCATTGCTATCGAAAATACTGTTCTTAACCATTGCATCCACACACAAAATTTATGGAACCTCTAAGAGTTTATTTTTCAAGTTATGCATCAGAATAAAGGCATTGGTAAATCTGAATGTTTCCGAGAATCCAAGATCCACGTTACTTGTTACTTGGATTCCATTTAATTTAACTGCGATGAAGCAAATGCTTCCGGGATCAGTTTTCTTAGTCATCTAATCACTGCTTATTATTTTATTACTGTTATATTATACACCCTGGGTGATAAACTCCTCCAACCCATTTATTTTTTCGTATACGGGGTTTGGTAAACATGCAGAATAGGTGTGATTAGAAGGCTGTGATTTCTCAGGGTATAGTTCCTACCTGCCGCCTTAGGACGGCGCCACCAGTGCACAGAGCCCGCGCATTTGAAATACAGTTTCAAGACGAAAAGAACACAAAGTTGTAGGAGCGCGCATTTGAAACAGGAGCCACAGTTTCAAGACGAATATCACTCATGGTCAATCACATCACCACGTTTTAAATTTCCAAGTTGAACCATGTTTTATTCGTATAATAAGTGTATTTTAATGATGTACGATGTATTTCAACAAATTTAAAAAGCTATATATACCCAATCTAATTTTCACACTTTTCCTGCATTAGCGCCGTCCAGACGCAACTTATACATGGTCAGTAAAATCATGACGTTGTAATTCCCATTTGGAACCATGTTTTATTCGTGTCACAAGTGTACCTTAAGTATATACGATGTATTTCAGTAAATTAAAACAGCCATATAAACCCAATCTAATTTTCACACTTGTCCTGCATTAGCGCCGTCCAGACGCAACTTATACATGGTCAGTAAAATCATGACGTTGTAATTCCCATGTGGAACCATGTTTTATTCGTGTCACAAGTGTACCTTAAGTATATACGATGTATTTCAGTAAATTAAAAAAGCCATATATACCCAATCTAATTTTCACACTTGTCCTGCATTAGCGCCATCCAGATGCAACTTATACATGGTCAGTAAAATCATGACGTTGTAATTCCCATGTGGAACCATGTTTTATTCGTGTCACAAGTGTACCTTAAGTATATACGATGTATTTCAGTAAATTAAAAAAGCCATATATACCCAATCTAATTTTCACACTTGTCCTGCATTAGCGCCGTCCAGATGCAACTTATACATGGTCAGTAAAATCATGACGTTGTAATTCCCATGTGGAACCATGTTTTATTCGTGTCACAAGTGTACCTTAAGTATATACAATATATTTCAGTAAATTAAAAAAGCCATATATACCCAATCTAATTTTCACACTTGTCCTGCATTAGCGCCGTCCAGACGCAACTTATACATGGTCATTAAAATCACGACGGTGTAATTCCCATGTGGAACCTTGTTTTATTCGTGTCAAAAGTGTACTTTAAGTATATACAATGTATTTCAGTAAATTAAAGAAGCCATATATACCCAATCTAATTTTCACACTTGTCCTGCATTAGCGCCGTCCAGACGCAACTTATACATGGTCAGTAAAATCACGACGGTGTAATTTCCATGTGGAACCATGTTTTATTCATGTCACAAGTGTACCTTAAGTATATACAATGTATTTCAGTAAATTTAAAAAGCCATATATACCCAATCTAATTTTCACACTTGTCCTGCATTAGCGCCGTCCAGACACAACTTATACATGGTCAGTAAAATCACGGCTGTGTAATTCCCATGTGGAACCATGTTTTATTCATGTCACAAGTGTACCTTAAGTATATACAATGTATTTCAGTAAATTTAAAAAGCCATATATACCCAATCTAATTTTCACACTTGTCCTGCATTAGCGCCGTCCAGACGCAACTTATACATGGTCATTAAAATCACGACGGTGTAATTCCCATGTGGAACCTTGTTTTATTCGTGTCAAAAGTGTACTTTAAGTATATACAATGTATTTCAGTAAATTAAAGAAGCCATATATACCCAATCTAATTTTCACACTTGTCCTGCATTAGCGCCGTCCAGACGCAACTTATACATGGTCAGTAAAATCACGACGGTGTAATTCCCACGTGGAACCATGTTTTATTCGTGTCAAAAGTGTACTTTAAGTATATACAATGTATTTCAGTAAATTTAAGAAGCCATATATACCCAATCTAATTTTCACACTTGTCCTGCATTAGCTCCGTCCAGACGCAACTTATACATGGTCAGTAAAATCACGACGGTGTAATTTCCATGTGGAACCATGTTTTATTCGTGTCTAAAGTGTACTTTAATGATATAAGATGTATTTTAGTAAATTTTCCAGCCAAATATACAGTCTCTAATTTTCTCCAATGTTTTGCATATTCTGCATCTGCTGTGGCGATACTGGAATTGTCAGTATACGATGTACCCTTGAATTTCGTACCTGGAGCGTAGTTTCATTTAAAGATTTCCACTAGTTGTACACGCGTTTTCCTTGACCACAATTTTATTTTTTTATTTTTTTACTTGTGGCTTTACACATCGTTTACATTGAGGTAATTAGATGCGGGATGGGACTGTTTGATAATGAATGGGAAGTAATTCGTCCTTGACCTTTTGAAGGAATCATTCCGGCATTTTCCTGGAGTAATTTGGGTAAACCATGTAGCTCGCCAATGCGAGGTCAGAGCGCTGACCACTCATCCGCTACGCTCGGGTTCTTTAGAAAAACCAGCATCATTTGTTTGGCAGAAGTAGGTGGCTAGAACTGAACGTGTTGGGTGAGAGGTAACGCCCTGGTTGAGCATTCGGGTGGACGTGCCTACAAATCCCTGTCGGGTAATCGAGATTTTGGTTTTTCTATGGTTTACCCAAATCCCTCCACGTTATTTCTGGAATGGTTCCTTTGAAGGGACAATGGATGATTTTTTCCGTTCTTTGACAAAGCGTAAAGCTGGAAGGATTCTTCTTTTTTTTTTTTTTTTTTTTTTTTTTTTTTTTAAAAAAAAAAGGTATAATTTGAAATGGGTGCTTGGGACAACTATATATTTTTTTTCTCCCTGTCTACAATAACATTGGAATACAAATCAATAATAATAATGCAGCTTGGTTACATGAGATATAATAATCCATGTAAGGGTACCGAAGAGGAGCAAGATTTAGTTACATGACGATCTTAACATTCTCTATTGATCATATCAGGGCAAAAAAAGGTAAAGCATCGCCTGCAAATTTGCAAAGTCACAAACATAGTGAGATGTTATTTAGAATGAGAAGTGGTGATGGAGACATTGTCAATTCTAGCATCTACTGATAGTTATGTCAAAAACCGATTATTGAAATGGTTTTAAAAAAAAAAGGTGGTTCCATTAAGGTGATAAGCATTCCCACAAGCGAATATTAAATATTTAATTATCACACAATAACATCATATAATTCCCATAGGTGTCTTCAGTAACTAGAAGAATAGAGTATGTAGTGAGCAGTATATAATTTTACAAATATTCCGACAAATCAACAACTGTTCTGGTGTTCCGCTTTCTTTTTTTTTTTTTTTTTTTTTTTTTTTTTGCCTGTTGTGTTCGTTCGCTGTTGCTCCTGACCGACACGTTTACATAATTAGACCTAACCCCTCCCCCCTCCCCCTACACAGTTCGGTTTAAAATTTGTTGAAAATGTAACTTATTAAATTTGATGCTCTGGAAGGTCCTGTGGAGATTGAGACTTTGACTATGTAGCACTGATATTGGCCGTTAGGAATGCATGACTAGGCTGTGCATTATTAATCAGGTAAGAAGACATATTTTCGAAATTGCTGAACAATAATTCAATAAATAATTCCGTCAGAACATGTTGTTCTTGACGATATTATTTATTCAATTCTTGTTCATCAACTGCGAAGTAAGACCTATTACAGATTAATCAGCAGTATTTGTTCATTGGGGCAGAAATAGAATATGTAGCAAGCGCCTGCGTGGTTTGCCTGTAAGGTAGTTGTCACAGTTACAGACTATATTTGGCTACTTAGATTTACTGAAATACATCTTATATCATTAAAGTACACTTTTGACACGAATAAAACATAGTTCAACTTGGGAATTACAACGTAGTGATTTTACTGACCATGTATAAGTTGCGTCTGGACGGCGCTAATGCAGGACAAGTGTGAAAATTAGAGTGGGTATATATGGCTTTTTAAATTTACTGAAATACATTGTATATACTTAAGGTACACTTGTGACATGAATAAAACATGGTTCCACATGGGAATTACACCGTCGTGATTTTACTGACCATGTATAAGTTGCGTCTGGACGGCGCTAATGCAGGACAAGTGTGAAAATTAGATTGGGTATATATGGCTTTTTAAATTTACTGAAATACATTGTATATACTTAAGGTACACTTGTGACATGAATAAAACATGGTTCCACATGGGAATTACACCGTCGTGATTTTACTGACCATGTATAAGTTGCGTCTGGACGGCGCTAATGCAGGACAAGTGTGAAAATTAGATTGGGTATATATGGCTTTTTAAATTTACTGAAATACATTGTATATACTTAAGGTACACTTGTGACATGAATAAAACATGGTTCCACATGGGAATTACACCGTCGTGATTTTACTGACCATGTATAAGTTGCGTCTGGACGGCGCTAATGCAGGACAAGTGTGAAAATTAGATTGGGTATATATGGCTTTTTTAAATTTACTGAAATACATTGTATATACTTAAGGTACACTTGTGACACGAATAAAACATGGTTCCACATGGGAATTACACCGTCGTGATTTTACTGACCATGTATAAGTTGCGTCTGGACGGCGCTAATGCAGGACAAGTGTGAAAATTAGATTGGGTATATATGGCTTTTTAAATTTACTGAAATACATTGTATATACTTAAGGTACACTTGTGACACGAATAAAACATGGTTCCACATGGGAATTACACCGTCGTGATTTTACTGACCATGTATAAGTTGCGTCTGGACGGCGCTAATGCAGGACAAGTGTGAAAATTAGATTGGGTATATACGGGCTTTTTAATCACTGAAATACATTGTATATACTAAGGTACACTTGTGACATGAATTAAAACATGGTTCCACATGGGAATTACACAGTCGTGATTTTACTGACCATGTATAAGTTGCGTCTGAACGGCGCTAATGCAGGACAAGTGTGAAAATTAGATTGGGGTATATAGGGCTTTTTAAATTTACTGAAATATATTGTATATACTTAAGGTCACTTGTGACATGAATAAAACAATGTTCCACATGGGAATTACACCGTCGTGATTTTACTGTACCATGTATAAGTTGCTGTCTGGACGGCGCTAATGCAGGACAAGTGTGAAAATTAGATTGGGTATCTATGGCTTTTTTAAATTTACTGAAATACATTGTATGTACTTAGGTACACTTGTGACATGAATAAAAACATGGTTCCACATGGGAATTACACCGTCGTGATTTTACTGACCATGTATAAGTTGCGTTCTGGACGGCGCTAATGCAGGACAAGTGTGAAAATTAGATTGGGTATATACGGCTTTTTAAATTTACTGAAATACATTGTATATACTTAAGGTACACTTGTTACATGAATAAAACATGGTTTCACATTGGAATTACAAAGTCGTAATTTTACTGACAATACATAAGTTGCGTCTGACGGCGCTAATGCAGGAACAAGTGTGAAAATTAGATTGGGTATATATGGTTTTTAAATTTACTGAAATACATTGTATATGATAAAGCACACTTATGACACGAATAAACATGGTTCCACATGGGAATTACACCGTGGTGATCTTACTGACCATGCATAAGTTGCGTCCTGGACGGCGCTAATGCAGGACAAGTGTGAAAATTAGATTGGGTATATATGGCTTTTTAAATTTACTGAAATACGCAACTTTCTGTTCCTGTGTGCGCTGGTGGCGTCGTCTTAAGGCGGCAGGTGGGAACTATTACCCTTAGAAATCACAGCCTTCTAATCACACCTATTCTGCATGTATACCGAAATTCTTATGAACGTTTATAAAGCAATTGGTACCGAAGAATCGTATCAATCTACTGATTGTGAAGGAATCGACAAAAATTATTTATCTGAAGCAGATGAGTTAATATAGAATAGCAAATTGTATGAAATGCTCTCGGTTGACTAGCCGAGTCTTCTGGTGAAGATGGTGACAGTGAATCTAGTTGCCGAAATATCGTGTGACAACGCATTCTTGCCCTCGGCAAGTCACCTGAGAGCATTTCATACATTCTCAACGCCGAGAAAGACTTCATTCTTATAGAATAGCAATTAATTAAAAATTTGTTGATGATTCATTGAATTACTACTTGCATGTTGATGTACTGATCATTTATACAGAAATTCAATGTGTATTATTTAATAACAAAGGTAACAGTTTTAACAATATAACCATTATTTTTCTTTCTAATAACCAAATATTTGTTAAGTGGAAAATTTTGTGGTTATGAGAGTAGCACCGCTTTTTGTTAGTGGTTTTCTGATGGTTTTAGGAGTTAAATCTAGTGGGCAGCTAGTTTAACGGTTGGCAACACTAACGCTCACTCCAGGCTCACTGGACTGAAGTTATTTCAAACGACACCAGCCAGGTGGTGGGTAAACCGATTCTTTTTGATGAATCGTTTTGAGTCGATTCACTACATACTAGGAAACGATTATTTTAAACTTCGATTCTTTTCGCACAATATTTTGAAGGTAAAACATTGATTACTGATGAGGAGGAAATTATTAACAAATGCTAACTGAAATAATGAAATGTGTATGTATTAATTAAATTGTAAGTAATTTATCATAAAAACAAATTATTTTATTATTTAAACAAATCAAAATGATGCAATTTACGAAATAACATTACACCAGTTTACTATTACTATTTACAAAAACTAATTTCGTTAATTGTCCCGCTTTCGATAAAATCCGTTCGCAGGGTACATATGTTTTTGGAATCAAAGTCTTTTTAGCTCTAATTTGCACAAATTTGGAAATATTATCTTTCTTTCGTCCCACCATACAAGTGGGTCCAAGTTTCTCTATAGAAGAGATTCTGCTAATTATTAATCCACCTCTGTGACAGCCGAAGTCTTTACATCGAGGGCATGAAGTCCCTGACGAATCTAACT
>JARYHS010014034.1:0-30999 GCA_031002005.1 Vandiemenella viatica | reverse complement strand
AAAATATTGACAACAGACCACACTGCTAATCTTTTTTTCTTTTTATTTTTTAAGCAAGAAACATATAATATAAAAAACATCTTGTTCACTTCACACATTTGAATATTAAGTTTAATTAAATTGCAGTGGAGTGCATGCTCCGGTGGAAATTTCACTACACCCCCATCTCCAACTTTTCCTGCACCCACCTACATTTGCCCCCTACAAATTTTAACTTTAAATTATTGCAACGTTTTTGGTAAATTATTCATCATTTCCCTTAGTAACTGATTCCAATCCCTGACACCCTTACCTTAAAAAAGAAAATCTTCCCACACCCTTGTGCCTGAAATCGAGTGTCAGCTTGTGGTCATGGTGATCTTTTCCCTTCCATGCATTACTTTTAATTCTTACACCAATATCTTTCCATGGCTCATCAACAATATATGCCTTGTACACTCCCATGACCCTCCTCATCCTCCTCCTGTCTTCCAATGAATCCCATTCCAGCACCTTTATCATATCTGTTATGGATTGCGTTCTGCGATAATTTCCAGAAACAAATCTAGTAGCTCTTCTTTGAACCCTCTCCAACTCCTGTATTTGATACGTAAAATGTGGGTCCCATACTACACTACCATATTCGAGCAATGGTCTGACCAAAGTTTTGTAACCAAACGCCCTCAATTCTCTCGTACATCCCCTCATCACTCTCTCCAACAAGTGCAGAATTTTGAAACCTTTTCCTACCACCTGTCCTATGTGTCCTGCCCAGTTAAGCTTGTTTTCAAATGTAATGCCAAGATATTTACATTTCAAGTCTTCAGCAAGCAATTCTTTCCCCACCTTATATTCATAATTAACCTTTTGTTTTTTGTTTGTGTATCTAATAAGCTCACTCTTCTTTGAATTTATCTTCATCCCATGTTACCAACCCAACTTGATATCCTGTCCAGATCACCCTGCAGCTGTTTACAGTCCTCTGTTTTTTTATTTCTTTATATAACATTATGTCATCTGAATACAATCTAATTTCTGGTAGTAAATGATCAACATAATTATTCATTACAATAATGAATAACAATGGCCCCAATACACTATCCTGTGGCACACCCATGTTTACTTCTACTTCTGCTGAAATATTTAGATTCTTATCAAGCATTGGGACATTAATTGTTGTATCACTGGACCACTGACAGTGTTAAATTGTGAATCTTTTTGATAATAACATCAGAATTGGTGTTGCAAGCCTCAATTTCTGCGATTACCATACTGAAAAATTTGACTTGAAAGTGAAACACAATATTATAATATAATAGCTGTAGGAACTAAAAATTGTTGTCAGACATTAATGTAATTTTTATTCCCAGATATAATATCATAAAGAACTTACATGAGTACTATATTTATGGAGTGAAAAGGTATAATTATTTTACTGTTCCATCATTAAATCATTTTTGAATCAACTACAAATTTATAAGACATTCATTGCCAATTAGGAGTGGCTGGATATTGGGAAGTGTATTAGGAGCGATTTCTGAAAGGGAAGAGAGAAACGTGGCATAACTTAGAATTTCAGTAATAACCCGGTTGGAAGATTTCTGTTTGTTGGTAATAGTCGGAGAATGGATTGATGAGAGGGATACCCGACAACCATATTGACTAAATGTTAAATATGTCAAGAAACATTTAGGAAATTGGCACAAATCACAACAAATAAACATATTGCTGGAAATATATGTTGTTGGCAAAAGTATGATTTAAAATGACAGACTTGGAGGAAGAAAATCATGACAGAAAGTTATGAACAGTCTTTGAACCAAGAAAATTAGTTTCGTTTAAGTTAGTACTGCTATACAAATAATATCTTGGCCTTTTTTAACTTAATATTTTTACCCACATATATGAAGCAATTTAAGGTACCTTTAAGCTAAGGACTATAATACATGTCAGAAGTATATTACTATTGTTGCAGATAGAATGAGCTGCAGGAAATATTTTTTGCTTGGATCCAAGCAACAGGTTAATATGGAAGGAGATCCATATCAGCAGCCTCCCATGAAACAAATAAAATTAGAACAGGTAAGTACTGCTATGTTTTTTAGTGTTTATTGCCCATACTGAAACACAGTGTAGAACATTTCTGCATTTTGTACTGAATTAAGTCTTCCACTATATAATGAAATCATTTATTGTCAGAAAAATAATATTTGTCTTTGATATATAATTATTAAGGGCCTATAAATAAAACATGAAGTAAGTTACTGTAATAGCAATGATACAGTCGATGGCATACATTAAAATGCTTAGAAGCTGGTAAACATGCACAAATATATGAAATTTTCTTTGGCAGAGGGGAGTGAAAGTGCAGTGGGGTTGAAGAGTTTGTCACTGGGAAAAAATGTGTATGAATACCTTTGTACAGGGAAGTAAACATTGTAATCAGAGGAGAATATAAACTATGTTTCTATTTTTATGGATAAGGTAATTAATGTTTTTATATATTTTTTTTGTGATTGTTTCCTTTTTTTTATCACTGCATCCCTTCTCCTTTCAACTGTTGTTAGTGTTGGGTTTCATTTCTGTATTAATGTCACCTCACAGCATTCCTTATTGCTCCATTGTTATAATTATTAAACTAATTTAATTTTATTGTCATGGAGCACTTACTGTGTTGGCAATATCCCTATGTGTCTATTTTTCTCCTTTTCACTTCCCAACTACTTTTACCCTCTACCAACTTGAACATTAAAATCTTTCAGTGTCTTTGGCACATTATCCATAATTTCTGTTGGTAATTTATTCCAATCCCTAACACCCTTCCGTACAAAAGAAAATTCTCCCACATCCCTATGTCTCAAGTCGAGTGCCCGCTTGTAGTCATGGTCAACTTTACCAATGAATAATTGTGTTGATTGTTTACTATCTGAAATTAGATTGTTTGCAGATGACAGGCTTATTACTAATGATTGAAGCGATTTCATAAATTCACTATAGCTCCATTCATTGACATATGGTCACGACACACTACAGATACATAGAAAAACTCATAAAGTTTTGTTTGGCTGAAGCCGCACTTCAGATTTCTGCCGCCAGAGCGCTCGAGAGTGCAGTGAGACAAAATGGCGACAGGAGCCGAGGAAGCGTATGTCGTGCTTGAAATGCACTCACATCAGTCGGTCATAACAGTGCAACGACACTTCAGGACGAAGTTCAACAAAGATCCACCAACTGCTAACTCCATTCGGCGATGGTATGCGCAGTTTAAAGCTTCTGGATGCCTCTGTAAGGGGAAATCAACGGGTCGGCCTGCAGTGAGCGAAGAAACGGTTGACCGCGTGCGGGCAAGTTTCACGCGTAGCCCGCGGAAGTCGACGAAGGAAGCAAGCAAGTAGCTAAACATACCACAGCCGACGGTTTGGAAAATCTTATGGAAAAGGCTAAAGCAGAAGCCTTACCGTTTACAATTGCTACAATCCCTGACACCCGATGACAAAGTCAGACGCTTTGAATTTTCGGCGTGGTTGCAACAGCTCATGGAAGAGGATGCGTTCTGTGCGAAACTTGTTTTCAGTGATGAAGCAACATTTTTTCTTAATGGTGAAGTGAACAGACACAATGTGCGAATCTGGGCGGTAGAGAATCCTCACGCATTTGTGCAGCAAATTCGCAATTCACCAAAAGTTAACGTGTTTTGTGCAATCTCACGGTTTAAAGCTTACGGCCCCTTTTTCTACTGCGAAAAAAACGTTACAGGACATGTGTATCTGGACATGCTGGAAAATTGGCTCATGCCACAACTGGAGACCGACAGCGACGACTTCATCTTTCAACAGGATGGTGCTCCACCGCACTTCCATCATGATGTTCGGCAGTTCTTAAACAGGAGATTGAAAAACCGATGGATCGGTCGTGGTGTAGATCATGATAAGCAATTCATGTCATGGCCTCCACGCTCTCCCGACTTAACCCCATGCGATTTCTTTCTGTGGGGTTATGTGAAAGATTCAGTGTTTAAACCTCCTCTACTAAGAAACATGCCAGAACTGCGAGCTCGCATCAATGATGCTTTCGAACTCATTGATAGGGACATGCTGCGCCGAGTGTGGGAGGAACTTGATTATTGGCTTGATGTCTGCCGAATCACTCAAGGGGTACATATCGAACGTTTGTAAATGCCTAAAAAAAACTTTTTGAGTTTTTGTATGTGTGTGCAGAGCATTGTGAAAATATCTCAAATAATAAAGTTATTGTAGAGCTGTGAAATCGCTTCAATCATTTGTAATAACCCTGTAATGCTATATAAAACGATAAAAACAGTTGAGGATTGTAAACAGTTGCAGGGTGATCTGGACAGGATTTCTAGTTGGTTTGGTAAACATGGGATGAAGATAAATGCAAAGAAGAGTCAGCTTATTAGATATACAAATAAAAAACTAAAGATTTATTATAATTATAAGGTGGAAAAAAATTGCTTATTGAAGACTCGAAATGTAAATATCTTGGCATTACATTTGATAACGCACTTAACTGGGCAGTAGGAATAGGATTAAAAATTCTGCATTTGTTGGAGAGGGTGATGAGGGGACATAAGAGAGAAGTAAAGGAATTTGGTTACATAACTTTGGTAAGACCACTGCTCGAATATGGTAGTTTAGTATGGGACCCACATTTAGAGTATCAAATACAGGAGTTGGAGAAGGTGCAAAGAAGGGATGCTAGATTTGTTTCTGGAAATTATCGCAGAATGCAATCTGTAACAGATATGATAAAAGAGTTGGAATGGGACTCATCGGAAGACAGAACGTGGATAAAGAGTGTGATGGAAGTGTACAAGGTGTATACTGGCAATGAGGCATGGAAAGATATTGCAATAGGTATGAAAAGTAGTGCATGGAAGGGAAAAGATGACCATGACCACAAGTTGGCACTCAATTTCAGCCACAAGTGTGTTGGAAGATTCTCCTTTTTAGGCAAGGGTGTCAGCAATTGGAATAAGTTACCAAGAGAAATGATGAATAATTTGCCAAAAACATTGAAAGAATTTAAAGATAAGATTTGTAGAGGGTAAATGTAGGTGCATGCAGAAAAGGGGAAAGATGGGTGTTTGGGAATATTGCCAGTAGAGCATGTGCTCCATTACAATTTAATTTAATTTAATTTATCCGACCAGTACCTTTCCAGTCCAGGCTTCATCACAAATATATGCATTGTACACTCCCATGACTCTCTTCACCCTCCTTCTGTCCTACAATGAATCCCATTCCAACTCCTTCATCATATTATCATATTAGTTACTGATTGTGTTCTACAGTAATTTCCGAAGACAAATCTGCTTTGATACTCAAAATATGGGTCCCACACTACACTACCATATTCCAGCAGTGGTCTGACCAGAGTTTTGTAATTCACTTCCCTTACTTCTCTGGTACATCCCTTCATCACTCCTTTCAACGGTGATGGATTTTGAACCCTTTATCTACCACCCACCTTGTTGGTCTCTGTAGAGCAGTGGTCCCTACCACCCACTAGTGGGTGTTGCAGCTTCCACAGTGGGTGTTAGGGGGTTTCTCCAATACTACAGCACTTTCATTTTTTTAACTTTAATTACTTAAAAACAAAAATTCAAGAGATTTAACAACATCAATTTGCAGCTTCAAGAAGCTAAAAAACTCTTATACATTGCCAAAGTATTCTGTCATTATTTTATTGAGAAACTTGAACTATTTCATCATAATCTATTAAAAACAGAATTTCATCAGTTTCCTGAATTATCATATATAAAAGATAAGTACCTGGGTGACCGATCTACGCTCGGTATCTTTCGATTTCTGTTCAATATCCAAGATTTCGAGTAAAGTTTGATTAAAGTAAAAGGCTTGAAGGCTTCCTAGGCGTTTTGAGGTGCACAGTTCACCAAAGAGAAGCTTAACTAACATCAGTAGGCGTACTGTTACCTGAAACTTCTACGTAATGAGGTTAGAGCCGTTTTCGAGAAAACAAATACAAATGTGCTCCTTTCTTTTTTTTTTTTTTTAAAAATAGTGTTAAAAACTTGAAAAGCAAAACGTTATCTACATGTGAAATTTCATCCAAATCGCTAGATCCATTTGCGAGACCGCCTCACATATTACTTTAAAAAAAATGCTATTATTATGTAAAATAGAAATCTTAATGCCAGTTTGATAGGCCCTATTAATTAATGGTGCGAGATTTGTGGTATTTCAGAGGATTCTACGATAACCCTTGATGATGGATTCTTATGTAACTCGACGAGAAAAATTGAAAGTAAAATATATTTTTTTATATATATCTCGCTTAGTTCTCGAGATATCGTATCTCAAAATTTACGCGGTTGGTTGAAATGCGACCTGAACCAGAAGACATATTTCGCCATAGCCAAGTTTGATGGTGAATTCGTATGAAACTCGTCGAGACAAATCGAAAAAAAAGGAATTTTTCTGATATCTCGCTTAGTTCTCGGGATATTATATCTCAAAAGTGAAGAGGTTAGGATTAGCTCCAGCCTGGACCAGAAAAAAAATCCACCAAAATGACCATGTCTATATGGTGGAAATGTAATTTCAATGTTTTATTTTGTACCTAGTGGTTGTTGTTAGGTTGAAATACAGCCTGGACCAGAAGAAACGTCGCCAAAAGCACAAGGAACTATACCTATAAATGATTTTTGACATGCTATATCTCGAAAACCAAGAACATTTATTCTTTATTTTCGATATGTTTCATCGAGTTCTATAAGAATTCATCATCGGGTTGTGACGTTAATAGAACATCATCTGTGCTAAATTTATTCACTCTGATAAAACTATGCTCATACATGGCAGTAATCTCACATCTTCTGATCAGCATTTCAAAATGCTAATAAAACAATTCCCATAAGAAGTAACCTTCGTTATAAACATTAATAAAGCACAAGGTCAGACGATTCAAAAGGCAAGATTCTATTTATCAGAACCCTTTTTTTCGTATGTGCACTCGCACGCGGTTTTTTACTTTATTATCAAACTCTACTCGAAATCTTGTACATTGAACAGAAATCGAAAGATGTTTTATAATTAAGGAGGTAGTATTTAATGACTAACTAACAACCACTTTTTACGGTCAAAAAGTAAACGATGATTACTTTATAAAGAAGTTTCTGATAAAACCATTGATAAATTTTTAATTATCTTCCTTTTTAAATGTTTTACAATTAAACTTGCAGTGTTAATATCTCTACGGGTCAGCCAGTATACAAGAACTGTTCGTTTAATTATTCTCTGAAATCAAAGAAAATCAATTTGTAGGCTTTCTGGTACCTGAATTGTCTACGAGATGGCGCTAGTGCCGTTTTCGATATACGGAGTGACAAAATTGTTCGTATTTTGTAAACTCGCTTTTTTGTAGGGAAGACAACTATTTAGGTAATCTTAAAAGTCAAAACTTTATCTAAATACCAAATTTCATCCAAATCATCACAGCCGTTTCCGAGATCCGAAATATATATATATATACAAGAATTGCTCGTTTAAAGATATAAGATACAACTGCAGGCAATATTGACAGATTCAGTAGTCACCTCTGTCAACTGAAACTGGACCAGGAAAGATTCGATGAAATGTTGAAACTGAAGGATGAAAAATTCTTTTACCATAAATATTGAAGAGGCTGATACAACTTGCCAAGAAGAACTGTTAAAATTTAAAGATTATGAAGAAACAAAATTTAAATTCGATAGTGGCAGAATAAAAAAAATACCTGTCTTATATCTAAATGTAGGGATACTTTTTCCTATCCCATATCTCATGTAATCAGGCTATAGTGCTATTAATCAATCATATTATGAGCAAATAAAGAAACCGCCTGAATATTTTCAAAGAGAAACGTTTATTTGTTCCATACAAACACTAAGCCAGGTATCCAGTATTTAATTTCACAGCATGGTCAACCTTAAGAATCTGATTAATAAATTAAATACAGGGCTAGTCAAAATGATTGCAGCAATTTCACGATTTTTACTTTTGGCTGTTATACGTACTATTATAGGTACGATGATGGGGTTTGCTGTTATAAGACAAGTGGCTCTCCAAGTTTAGATTGCACTAAATGCAAACTTCCCGCAGTGACCGCTAGAGCGCTAGAGAGCAAGATGGCTGAAAGTGGGATAGCATACGTTGTTCTCGAATTTCACTCGACTCAGTCTGTGTTAACTATTCGGCGACACTTTAGAACAAAGTTTTGCAAGGATCCCTCATATTTTAACACCATTCAGCATTGGTATCAACAGTTTTAAGCCATGAGATGCTTTGTAAAGGTAAAACAACGGGTCGCCCTCCTGTGTCTGAAGAAACCATTGAACGTGTGCGCGCCAGTTACGTTCGTAGCCCACAGAAGTCTACTCCTCGAGCAAGCAGGGAATTAGGTGTTCCACAGAAGACCATTTGGAGAATCCTAAGGAAGCGACTGTGTATGAAGCCCTACAGGTTACAGTTGCTACAACCACTGTCGCACAACAATGAAATGCGTCGTTTTCATTTCTGTGCCCAATGTCTAGAACAAGGCGAAACTTTTGCAGGAAAACTTGTGTGAGTGGAAAAGTGAACAGGCACAATGTGTGCATTTGAGGGACCAAAAACCCCCATGCTTACGTGCAGCACATTCGTGACTCTCCCAAAGTGAATGTGTTTTGCGTGATCTCAAGAAATAAACTTTATGGGTCTTTTTTCTTTAATGAGGTGATGATCACAGAGAAAATCTATCTGCAAATATTGCAGAATTGGCTCATGCCCCTTCTGGAAGCTGACAGTGAAGATTTCATTTTCCAGCAGGACGGTGCTGCACCACATTTTTCTCTAGTTGTCCGTAAGTTCCTAAACACCAGGATTCCAAACAGATGGATTCGTCATGCTGGGGATGCTGATCATAAGCTGATGTCATGACCTCCTCGTTACCCTGACCTAACCCCTTGTGACTTCTTTGTCTAGGGTTTCATAAAAGACACAGTGTTTGTGCCACCATTACCAGTTGATCTGACAGACCTGCGGGATCGCATCACCAATGGATTTGCTCTCATTGACAGAGACATGCTGCATCGGGTATGGGAAGAACTCGATTATAGACTTGACGTGTGCAGAGTCACTAAAGGTGCATATATTGAGCATCTGTAGACACTCAAAACAACTTTCACAGTTTGTTTATATATCTGTGTAATCTTGTAAGTATATGTCAAATAATAAATCTGTAGTCATTTTCTGAAATCACTGCAATCATTTTGACTAGCCCTGTATAATTTCACCAGACTTCATGCTTCTATGTAGGCAAAGTATAAATAAACAATTAAACTAAAGAAAATCATTTTGTAAAGGTTTACTCTGGCAAACTTACCAAAAATCTGACATCAAGCATTTGATGAATAATAATTATTACTTGCTTTCAGTTGCAGTAACTCTTCCTCATAAATTTTATAAAGTTACTTCCCTACTATATAAATAACCACTATTGCGTAGCTGGTGAGCAGTTAGAAAATTTTACTACTAATGGGGATACAGAAGTAAAAATGGTTGACTACCCCGTGACGTACAGTGTCTCACACATAACCATATGTCCCACCTTTATGCATGATTTCGGTTGTAATCAAAATATTGTTGATCTATTCGTCACAGATCTCCTTACTTCAAAAGGGGTGATTTTATTGCTTATTAGCATTTTTAGTGCCACAGTTATAGCAATTTGATGATTCTTAAAATAAGGCACATATTTGTTATTTTTAAGGGATAATGTTGTAAGATTTGCAGACCCCAGTTCCTAATCTGTACAGACTAAATCTAAAATTTCTCTACCACTTGATATTTATTTGCCATAAATTAAATACATTTTCACAATTGTTAATTAAAACTATTTTAAATTTTACTTTGAGCCTCTTGGTAACTACTACTACATTTATGACTTCCACCTTTCAACTGCTACTACATAAAACTCTCCCTTGTGGGTGTTAATATTTGACATGGATTTTACAACGTTGTTTAGTATGTGCTCCATCCATTTAAATCCATGTGCTTTCCAAAATGACTCCAACCTAACATCAGCTTGAAGGTCGGGCCACACTAGATTGCACGAAGCCCATACCAACACTTTTCTTATTGTTGTCAATCACTGAATTGAAGTGATTTCAAATGAATCTCCATGTCGGCCGACACTCGGCTGTCATTAGTTTGGTTTAATTTTTGATAGTGTGGGCTGCTGTCAGGCTGGTTGATAAGAAGAAGCATTTAGAAAGTGTTCGGAAATTTCCAGTCCTTTACGACTAAATTTTGTTTTATTGTTACTGATTGCCTTAGAAAAGTATCTTTTTTTTCAGCCTCACTTTATTCATCAAATGTTCATAAATGTAGATAGAGTCCTTGCAATTTTGCATTAATAAATCAAAGATTTGCAAGAGGTGAAGGTTGGTTTCAATGCCCATAAAAATTACATCCGAGGCATGAATTTTGAACCGGGCACCTTCCATTACTGAATCACATGCCATAAATATCTGAATCTAGAAGTATTCAAAAATATTTATTCAATCATATAAAACTTCATTTGTGCTTTGGGATGACAAAAATAACTAATATAGGAAAATAGTTTTTTTTATATTTTTGAATATTTATTTTTCATTACATCCTGATTTGTCTCTTGACTCAGATGGTTTTTATTATTATTACTGTTATTGACATTTGGGCTTGTACCCATACAGCTACTTTCAATTACAGATTAACATCTCTGGAATAACAATACTAATATCATGCAATTAGCTATTGGATTTTCCAGAATAATGGTTGCGGTGTATGATTGGGATACTGGTTCGAATACTGTCTCAGCTGTAATCTTTACTGGTCTTGAAATTAACATTCACCTCTGACAAAGCTTTTATTTGTTAATGTGAAGATGCTAGGATGCTCTGTGGCTCAAATTTCACATTAATTTGTAGGTCTCCTTTTCAAATTAGGAGACAATAATAGAGGTGTACAGTACAGCTGATTAAATACTCTGAGGTTGGAACCTAGAGGTCACATGAAAAGATTGTTACTATACAGAATCTCTGTGGTCTGCATTTAAATTAAAATATATTATAATGTCATTCTCTATTAACAAAAAATAATAACTGAATCAAAAGGAACCTCAACCAAACAATCACATCAAATGTGAAGTGATGACACTTGACATTTCACTGTTACTATGTTGAGATATACGATAATTGTTTAGTCCAGTACAGTGTGATGATCATTTGTTAAAACTGCATTAGGACAGTATTTTGGTGCATAAGAGATCAATCAGTGAGGTGATAACACAAGTCAGGAAAAAAAAAGTTTTTAATTTTCTTTATGACTTTCATAAATTATAAAGTACGTATACCCAAAATAAAAAACAGTACTCTATAATAAAGTAACCCTATCTGTGATCCCCAAATCATTTAAAAATAAATGTTTAAAATTAATTCCATGAAACAAGGGCATACATTAAAAGAGACTGAAGACAGAGTAGGAACCCGTCTGTCACACAGACGAGCTATGGACCAGAGTGGATGCGAGGGGAGTGAGCCGACACTCGGCCGAGTGTTGGTGTGGTGACGGTGCAGCTAGTGTGGCCTGACCTTGATTCGTTCGAAAGTCCACAAGTCAGTTCCTTCCATTCGTGTCCAACAGTCCTCTTCCAGTTATATAACTACAGCGGAACTTCTCTAACTTGATCTTTTTTAATTCAAAAATTTCTCGAAAATTCGAAATTTTGCTTTGGTCCCTTGAATTTCGTATTAAACTAGTGTAAAAATATATCCAATACAATGAATGAATTTTTTTCATTAATTCCAAGAAAATTTGTTTGTATTTAGGAATAGAACATAATTCTCATGTAAATTAATGTTCGTTGAAACACGAAACATATTTCCTTGAGTGCTATCTTGCAAGAAGTCAGTCTTTTACAGTAATCATTAAGGTGATTGTCCAAACCACATGACCAACCCTTCTCCATCAATATTGTTCCCAAGAATGCGGCGACTCATCAATTGGCCAGCCACCTGCATTGCTGTTTTGTAATCTAGTTGTAGTTGAATCAACTGTGAGAGTCATCTTTGCTGATTTGTGAGCAATTTTAAGAGTACAGTAGCCTGAACAGTATGTGCTTGTGTTTGTGATTTGTGTGCTGTCTTCTTTGCTGTTTGTTTATTGATACCTTACATTTAGCTATATCCACAAACTTTGATGCTAAATCAAGGGACAAGCTAGCATCAGTGATTCTATCTTCAAACTCCAGTACTTCATGTCTCTGTAAAGATATCAGTTAATTTTTTTTACTAAACTTTAAATTAGGATTTTTGCAGTATATTTTTTAATGTGTTATTGTGATGTGTAAATAAAGAAGTTAAAACTTAATTTATAATGATCTATTCCTAATTCAAATTTTTAATTCAGATTCAAATTAGAGAAGTTCCACTATATTAATTAAAACTAACACAAGTCTTTGAAGTCTGTTCTGAACAGAAACACTTGTTACTGCTATTATAATTTCAGCTGTTCTACTGCTTCTGTATTAAATGTAGTGTGGTGGTAAGTGTAATTATTAGGACCTGGAGTTAGAGAGGATCCAGTGTTGATTTCGATCCTGGCTTTCAGGAATTTAGTTTTTAAATTGACCCCGGACAAGTGGCATGGTGGCATACAATGACCTATTTCCTTTCCATTGCTTGTACACAATCCTCTAAACTGTAACAACATCATCATTAGTGAAGTGAAAGTCCCCATTAAAGCTGCTTCATCAATTTTGTTGCATGCCGAGACTTGATTGCTCCCAGTTTTGAAAGTTCTTCTTCTTCTTGCTGTCAGTGTTATGGTCTCAATCCACCTGCCTGTGGGATGGTATTTGAGAATTTTCCTTGGGATCTGGTATGTCTTCATCCTTAGTAAATGGTTTGCACAGTTTGGAGGATTGCTTTGACTTTGATTTCTTTATGGATTTTGTCAGATCTTTTTCTATTTTGTAATGTGTAGCCAGCTGTTCTCCTCATGAATCGCATCTCAGCCACCGTTAGTCTCCGTTCATCACCTTTGCGTAGTGTCCAGGCCTCGCTTCCATACAGTAGTGTAGGTTTAGCCAGGGTGTTATATAGCCTGATTCTTGTGTGCCGTTGAACTAGAGATGGTCTGAAGGTGTTATTTATTATTCCTGTAACTTTTGTCAAATTTGTGATTTTTTGTTGCACATCAGTTTCTATGGTATAGTTGCGGTTTTAATCTAGGTATTTAAGTTTTGCTACTTGTCCTATGGGCTTGTTGTCTATTGATATTTTTGTTCTTTTGTGGTTTTTCTGACAAAGGCCATAACCTTGGTTTTATGGAAGGAAATCTCCATGCTGTACCCTTTTGCTGTCTTATGGAGGTTATATACCGATCTCTGCAGGCCATCTTCTGACTCAGCAAAAAGCACTTGGTCATCTGCTAACAGTAATGTATCCAGGTTGGTCTGTCTGTCTATTATGATTCTGCCATGGGGTTTTTGTTGCCAGTCACTAATGATTTTGCTTGTATATATATGCTGAATAAAAGTGGCGATAGGCAACACCCTTGTCTCACTCCTCGATTAATTTCTATCTTTTATTGTAACTATGGCAGCACATTTATGGAGGAAGTAAATCTAGACATTTATAATCTATTGCTGGTTTGCTCAGCATTATGGGTGAATGGTAATGCTCTGGTCTTGGATTTGGGAGGATTCGGTTTACCATGGTTTCCCAAAATCATTCCAAGGGAATGCTAGGATGGTTCCTTCAAAATGTCATTGCTAATTTCCTCCCCATTCGTTTTCAGCAGTCCTTTCTCATCTCTGATGACACCAATGTAGACAAAGTTTAGAACCATAAGAAAAAAAGTATTATTCATCCCAGCACACTTTCATTTGAAGTACAGGATTAGCTTTAGGGTGGGGCCTAATACTTGTTGAAAATGGTTTTACCTAAAAAAAAAAAAAAAAAAAAAAAAAAAAAAAAAAGAAAGAAACACTGTGTTGACTTATTTAAGTACTAGTCTGCAAGGGTTCTGGCTAAATTTTGACAATATTTCTTTTTTCAGTAATAAAGTGGGAAATTTTTATATATATATATATTTCACAAGTGGCCTACCCTGGCTAAGCCTTTGATCACAGACATGGTGGAAATGAATACCTATTTTTTATATATTGCATATGGTGGTAGCCTGTAGATGCGAATGTGTAGCCATCAGCTGTAGATTGATCTGCAGTGTTCATATTTCTGACTTTAATGACAGGCATAAACCAGGTGTGACTTCAACCCTTGACACTGAATGCCCAACACGTTGAACTGTGAAAATTTGCTACATATTTTCTAAGACTTGGTGGCAAATTGTGTTCTGAATAATCAAAAATAAACCATGTTTCCCATACTTGACTACAGCATGCTGCAAAAATAGTCAGGCCCAAAAACGATAATAAAATTTTTGTATGTAAAGATTTGTTTAGTGAAAAAGTGGTGTTGATTGGGAGCAATTTAGTGAACATTGTTTAGTGGCGATTGCTGAGGAGATGGCAATAAGCACTGGATGAAATCACTAATAGCAATAAAACAGCCTAACCATCTAAAAAATAAAAAAAATATATTTCTTTTTAAAAAAGGGCTAAAGCTCATGCAAATAATGTTTCTATTCTGTAGGGAAACACCAAAACAATCCCTCTGATTATGTAAATGATGGTTTTTCTGTAACGATATCTACCTCTCTTGTTATACAGAATAATTATATTTTAGTTTGACAAGAAAAGAATTGTGTTGCTGGATGCGAGACAGAAGTGTGAATGCCATCTCTCTGCCTTCAGAGATGCTCACATTCTATTTGTGCTCAACATTCTTTCTAAGGTTTATCTGCCAGAACTACTCCCTCTGTACTCAACGTGTGCAATCTAGTTCTCTTTTAAAAATGTAATTCTTAGCTGCCACAAATAAATAAATAAATAAATAAAATTTAAATAAATAATAATAATATTTGCACCATTTCATGAAATGGGGAGACTAATTCCATTTTTCTTCAGTAACATCTAATGTCATCCTAACAATGTTGAGCCTATCAAATACTTATGTGTATGAAAAACTATGCAAAATATATCTTGAATAAACATTGTTTGAACTGCTTGTTTAAACGCTTATGACTAATTCCATTGCACTTTACCAATATCTGATGCTGCTCTATGGTGTCTAGCCTTTCTTGTGTACAATTAACTGGAAGTTTGTCTTGAAAACATAAATGTAGCATCTGGCATGTGTGATATTTCATGTGACTCTATTGTCTGGAATTATGCCTCAGTGAGTTCACACTGTTACCCATGTGCTCTCATGGAATGTTTCAGTTGTAAAATGAGAGATTAGCAAATATTGAGATATATAAGAAAAGAAGAGATCGCAAAATAGTTTAGAAATACCAGAAATGAGAATATGGAACAATAAGGTGATTTCGTGGTGTAAATATGACATGAGTAGTCATGCTTGTCTGTTTATTTGTGTGACTTTGCTATTGGGTAAATAGACATAAACAATTATTTATTAAGAGAAATACTTATTGACTAGATGACCTGTGTGAAAATTTTGTGAATTAAATATGATGAATAATGAAGTTGAATGCTTGTAATATAATGAAAAGTAGAACCGCACTTTTACAGCATTCTTTTTTTTTTTTTTAGTTTAATGGGTACGCATCAAAGTACTTACAACATATTACAAAACAGTTAGGAAAATTTAAAACACCCCGTATGTATGACAAACTGTCACTGACCTTAACAGAATACAACCAACCTGAACAAAATGCACACAGCATTTCAACATCTCTGTAATACGTGTTGCTGTGTGAATAAAATGTTTGCATTGGAATTGTATAGCAAAACAAAAATGTTTCTGTAACAGAAAAAAATATCAGAATGCTACTCATTCTATAAAAAACAGTTTACTGAAATATCTGTGATATCTGCTGCTGCAATCTAGGGACTTGGCTCTAAACTTTTTCACACGCGCTACCACTTTAAGCGACAAATTCTTTCTTAATTTATGATTTTACCTAACTGGGGACCTTAAATCTTTAAAACGATATGAAATTTATCGATTTTGGCTAGGTATCGAAGAAGATAAATTGCTTTTAATTTAAAAAAAACTCTGTAGTAATAATATTGATACCTTTGTTTTTTAAGTATCAATTTCAAAAATTTCTTTTATAAAATATGGTGTAACCAAAGCAGCCAACTTGGTCTTTAAAATGATACCCCATTTATCGATTTCGGTTAGTTATCAAGCGGGGTAAAAAAAAAATCTAGAAATGATGATATTTTTGCCCCTTAAGGGTAGAATTTGGAGAAAGATTTTTCTTAAAATATGATGTGACCAAAGCTGATAATATAATATTTAAAACAATACTTCATTTATTAATTTCAGTTAGGAATCAAAGGAAATACATAGCTTGTGACTGAAAAATGCATTGTAGAAATATTAATACTTTTTCCCTCTAAGGTTAGAATTTTGAATAATTTCTTTCTTAAAATGTGGTGTAACTGAACCTAAGACCTTACAAAGACCTCAGTCTTTAAAATGATACCACGTTTATCAATTTTGTTTAATTATCGAGGGAGATAAAGAACTCGGGACACAAAAAATGCATTTTAGAAATACTGATATTTATGTGCTTTAAAAGTTATATTCAGAAAAATTCCTTTCTTAAAATGTGATTTTACCATAGCGGAAACCTTAATTTTTAGAATGATGCCACATTTATCTATTTCGGTTAGATATTAATGGAGATAAATGGCTCATGACACAAAAATGTGCTGTAGAACCATTTATACATTTCCCATTAAGGGTTAAATTTAAAAAAAAAAAAAAAAAAAAAAAAAAAAAAAAAAAAAAAAAAAAAAAACTTTCTTAATATATGATATCACCAAAGCTGAATCATTACTCTTCATACTCCTACTTCATTTATCGATTTTGGTTAGATATCCAGCGAGATAAATGGCTTGAAACACAAAAAACGTATTTCAGAAATATTAACATTTTTACCCTTTAAGGGTCGAATTGCGAAAAATTCCTTTCTTAAAATATAATGTTACCATGGCGGAGACCTTAGTCTTTAATATGATATTTCATTTATCTATATCGGTTAGATATCAAGGGAGATAAATAGCTCATGACACAAAAATGCGTAGTAGAAAAATGTATACTTTTTCCCTTTAAGGGTTGAATTCCAAAAAACATTCATTCTTAAAATGTAATATCACAAATCTGAGATATAACTCCTTATAATACTACTTCATTTATCGATTTTGGTTAGATATCCAGGGAGATAATTGGCTCGAAACTCAAAAAACGCAGTTTAGAAAAATTGACATTTTTGCCCTTTAAGGGTCGAATTACGAAAAAAAAAAATTCTCAAAATATAATGTTACCACGGCGGAGACCTTAGTCTTTATTATGATACCTCATTTATCTATATCAGTTAGATATCAAGGGAGATAAATAGCTCATGACACAAAAATGCGTTGTAGAACCATTTATACTTTTTCCCTTTAAGGGTTGAATTCCAAATAACTTCTTTCTTAAAATTTGATGTCACGAAAGCTGAGACATTACTCCTCATAATCTTACTTGATTTATCGATTTTGGATAGACATCCAGGGAGATAAATGGCTCGAGGCACAGAAAACGTGTTTTAGAAAAATTAACATTTTTGCCCTTTAAGGGTCGAATTACAAAAAATTCCTTTCTTAAAATATAATGTTACCACAGCGGAGATCTTAGTCTTTAATATGATACCTCATTTATCTATTTTGGTTAAATATCAAGGGAGAAAAATGCGTTACAGAAAAATATATACCTTTTCCCTTTAAGGGTTGAATTGAAGGGCTTGGTGGAAAAGGGGAGTATCCCTTATAAACATGATCCTGAGATATTTAATGTTTTATTAGAATTCCTGTTGTTCGCACACAGAATAATAGACTTTAAAGCAATTATGGTATTATGTTAGTGAGATATTGAAGTAACTTTCCACAAATGTTGAATCATATAAGTATATAATTTCAAATAACTGATGACATTTAACATATTTTTCCACATTAGAAACAGAGTAATCTGGAAATCAAAAATAAAGTTAATCAAAGTCAATCAATGTTTTCCACTTCACTAACACTGGTGCTGTCTGATTTCAGGTTTAAATAAAATTCATGATAAACAGGAGGCACATATTTCAATAATGATAAAATATCATTGAGTTTTGCTTCTTTGATTGCTCTCCCATTTGGATACTTAGGTCTCCATCAGTGTCTGCTAACCTTGATGGATGTCCTTTTCCACGCTGCAAGCTGACAGTTTCATAAGGGATCACACCACTGTATGTGTGCCGCACATCTACTTTCTGGAATCTGAGACTGCACGCTTTCCTGAAATCCACCTTTCTTCCCGATCGAGTTGTGTTTCTTTTTGTCAGCTTACTTGTTAAAGGAGTTAAATTTACAAAATCTTTTGTTTGCATTTCAAGTACTGTGAATGGGATCTGTTTCCTTGCATTTCTGATGAGATCTGCCCATTGGGATGGAATATAAACATACTTTGCTTCAGTTTCTCAATGATGCCAAAATCTGCATCACATGGCAAGTATGTGTGTCCAGGAACTAAGACTCTGTGTTCTATTTCTTCAGACCAACCCATGTCAATCATATACATCCAAACACTCATGATGGCAAAGTTTTTATTCTGTCCTATACACGAATCACTGTAAACAATAAGTTTTCACATGTTTCCTCTTATTGTTGGGATAACTTTCAACAAGCAACTACCTATTTCATCTGCTCCTCATCATGCAAGAGACTCTGGCCAAACATACATAAAAACATCATTGCTATTGCAAACATGGACACCGAAGTTGTATGTCCAGAGTTGCCGTAAATAAAATACAACTTCTGTTGCAAGCATTGGTGTGGGTAATGCCTGTTCCAAATCCATAGCTATTACTAAAGTATCACATCCAGTATCACATTTTCTTGGCCTAAGAAAGTGTCTCGTGTGCCATATTAGCCTGTCTTAGGTGCAGTCTATGACTTAATGGCCTATCTTACAAAGGAGCATTTGTAGCTTCGTCACATACTTTGCAAGTGTCACTGCGAGGCAGTTTGAAACCTATATTGAAGTTGTGATTGAAAATATATCTGTATTTGTGTTGGTTTAGGGGATCAGTTCCAGCCTCATTACTATACTGTATATATAACCTATACATTTCGTCTACAGAGTGGACACTGAAGATGTATTGTTTGTGCGGATTCTGAGAGATGGAATAGTGTGACCTGTACTTAGGAAACTTCCTGATGTGTTGTTCTGCTAGTTCTATGTCTTCTTGCTTGCATGCATGAGGTCTGTTGTTATGTTTCCCTCGGTTGTCCATTTTAGGGGTGCTTACCACCAGTTTTGTATTACTCGCAGGAGCTGAAATAAAATTCAACCATTATTAGTGCTTTGCTTGGTGACTGGGCCATATTTAGTAGTAAAATGCATTTAACATGCTTCAAATAAACTTAGCTGTATAGAAAACTAACCCTGGCGCTACTTGATAACATGAAATTAAATCTTCTCGTACCAAGATACAATGAACTGCAATAACATAAACATAACCTCAAACTAAACTGAACATGCACCAGGCTAATTTGACCAACATACCTTTCACATTGTCCAGTCTTTTCTTTGTGATTCCATGTACGGATAAAAATGCAGCTTTGCACACCCTGATATCCATCTTATTGTGGGATTTAAGGTAGTACTCATTACTAGTAAATCTCCTTGTTGTCTCAGGATCTACCCTTTCTTTAATATATCTTCTCTTGCATGGCATATTTCTTATCTGATCAAAAATGTAGGCATTTTGAACATTGTAATCTCCTAGTTTATAAAAAGCAACAAAGATGTCATTTTTTCATCGTCTGGTAAATTTCTATATCCACACCATTTACTTTTACTGTACTGGATGCTTCATACAGTATCTTGCAGACACTATCTTTCCACGTCTTGATACATATTCTTGTCCACTGTTCCGTGCCTTCTTCCTGTAGTTATCTTTCCATTTCTCTTGCCTTTATTTACTTGTATATTTTGTTGATTTTCATCCATTGAAGGCAGTATATTTACTTCAGTATCAGTCATATTGCATCAAACTATAGCAAACAAAAGCTGGTATCCTATTGGTCAGTTGGAAGTACAACCAGCCAATCAGAATAAAGGTTTCAAAGAACTGTGGTAAACTATAGGGATAGCCTCCTTTTTCCACCAAACATCAAAACACTCCATAGGAGATCTTGTTTTATTTTCATCATAAATGTAAAATGCGGCTATCCCACACTCTAATAGTTCATGGAACTGATAGCAGATGGTGTAAGATTACATATTACACAGAAAACTAAATTTTGGCCAAGATGAGGGATACCCCCCTTTTCCACCAAGCCCTGCAATTCCGAAAACTTTCTTTCTTAAAATATGATATCACCAAAGCTGAGACATTACTCCTCATAATCCTACTTTATTTATTGATTTTGGTTAGATATCCAGGGAGATAAATGGCTCGAGACACAAAAAACGCATTTTAGAAAAATTGACATTTTTGCCCTTTAAGGGTCGAATTCCGAAAACTTTCTTTCTTAAAATATGATGTGACAAAATTGGATACCATAAGCTTTAAAATGACATCTCATTCATTGATTTCAGTTAAGTATGAAGGAAGATACAGGCTTGTGAGAAAAAAAAATACCTTATAGAAATAATATATATGATACACCAGTGCGTGTAACGAAAGGGTTACAAAATCCTTCATTTACTGCAGAGGGTGATGAGAGGATGCAACAGAGAATTTGAAGAATTGGGTTACAAAACTTTGGTAGGACTTTTGGTTGAATATGGTGGCATAGTTTGATTTGGGACCCACATTTTGGGTATCAAATACAGGAGTTGGAGGATGTGCAAAGAAGAGCAGCTAGATTTGTTTGTGCAAATTATCATAGGACCCAATCAGTAAGTGATATGATAAAGGAGCTGGATTTTGAGTCATTGGAGGAAAGGAAGAGGGTGAAGAGGGTGCTGGGAATGTACAGGGCATATGTTGGTGATGGGGCTTGGAGGTCATAGAATTAGGAATAGTGCATCGAAGGGGAAAGGAGACCATGTCCACAAGTTGGTGCTCAATTTCATGCATAAGGGAGTGGGAAAATTTTCATATGTTGGTAAGGGTGTCAGGGATTGGAACAAATTACCAATAGAAAGAAGTCATGAATAACTTTCCAAAAATGCTGTTGAATCTAAAAATTAAAATTAGCAAATTGGAAAAGTAAATGGGGGAGAAATTTAACACCGGAATTATAAAAGAAATTTTTTAAAAATATATATTGAAAGGTGTAATTAGATGGCTAGGGGAATTGCTTGATCACAATTAAATTAATAATAATAATAATAAACAAATAATGTTACAGTATGTTTTTTTATAACACATTTCTGATTGTAGATCTCATATCAAACAGCCATAAAAATCAGCTGTAAATTTCTCCGCCCTTTAACTTTACTTTTCCTTTTCATATTAATATTGCTTCATGGTATTCCACTCTGCTCCATTGTTGTTAAAATTGTAACTTTAGTTACAAGTAATAATTTTTTTTCTATCGTTTCCCACAGGCTCCTGTATCAAGACTGACAATTGATGACATACCTGACGAGATAATAATCAGAATCCTATCATTTTTAACATTGGAGGAGGTGATTAACATCGCCCAGTATGTGTGCAGACGATTGGGTAGTCTGTCTCATGACCCAGACCTGTGGCGCAGCAAAGCATTGTGTATTGGGTGAGAGGCATTTTGTGATTTCATAATTTTATTATCAGTTATAAGAGTTATTGATACTTACAACTGCTAAAGCTGGGTACTGCTACCAACATAGCCTTCAATTTAGTTTACTCTGTAGTTAAATAATTGGATAATGGTGATATTGCCTCAAACTGTATTGATTTTTAGCAATAATTTAGTTTTAATAATAATAATATAATTTCTATTGCAATGGAGCACACATGCTCCGGTCCATACACAAGAACCTTCCCATTCCTTCACCTTTTCTTCCACTACCTACTTATGCCTTCCCTTTACAAATTACAACATTAAACCCATTCCATGATTTGGTAAACTGTTCATTATTTGCCTTAGTATTTGAACCACTCCCTGCCTCCCTTACCCGCAAAAAAAAAAAAAAAAAAAAAAAAAAAAAAAAAAAAAAAAAAAAAAAAAAAAAAAAAAAAAAAAATTCCCACTCCCTTCGGCCTGAATTCAAGTGCTGTCTTATCATTATCGTCATCTCTTCCCACCTCCTACTAATATCAATCTATGTATTACCGTAATTATAACCCTCGAACAAACGAACACTCTGTTCACCCATCTTCTGTCTTCCGATGACTCCCAACCCACCTCCTTCAGGATATTAGTTACTGATTGTATTCTGTGTTAACTGCTGCAGACAAAGCTGCAGCACTCCTTTGCATTCCTTCCAAACCCTGAATTTGATAAAGTAGGTTAAGAATAAACGGAAGAAGTGTAAATGACTTATTACTCTCAAACAGTCTGGAAGAGCTGAAAGAACTGATAAATGAACTACAGGCAGCTTGCAGAAAAGTGGACCTTAAAATAAACCTGTCAAAAAGCAAAATCATGGAAACAAAATTTGATAGAAAAAGACAAAGATAAGGCAGACACAAAAGAAGCTGGTATTGAGTCCGTAGATCAGTACATCTATCTTGGCCCACTGATCAACATGAATGGTGAGTCAAAGCCTGAGATCTACAGATGCATAAACCTGGGATGGAGAGCATATGAAAGAAATTACATAGTATTTAAATAAAACATGCAAGCACATCTGAAAAAAACAGATATTTGAACAATGTGTATTATCGGTCCCCACATATGCCTGCCAGTCACATGAAGAAAAAACTGAGAACTGCCCAGCGAAGTATGGAAAGAGCAATGCTAGCTAGGGTTTACAAGTAGAGACAGGAAAAGGGCCATGCACATTCGTTTGATAACAAAAGTGACAGACTTCTTAGAATGAGACACAACTCAAAAATGGCAATGGGCTGGTCATATTGCTCGAAAAAGAGACAACAGATGGACTACAACAGTTCTAAATTGGACACCAAGGCACCCCTGGATTGTTGAGATAAAGAAATTCGATGAGTAACAGGTGTGAACTGTAAAGGAGTTGCTCAAGATCGATCAGCCTGGAAGGAACTGGAACAAAACTATGTAGAATTAACTTGTAAAATTTAGCTCATCAGGCTTAAAGAGGCTGCATCCTGAAACAAGGATTGACAGAGCTGTGTAAATAATAGTCAGCGACGAAGTGAGCATAGCCGCTGAAAGGGAAATTTTAAAGGAGACGTTTCTGGCCAATGGCTACAGCCTTGACGTCATCAATAAGGCCACCACAAGGCTTGCACCTCAAGCATCACCCTGTGCTCTGGCACCGGAAGTCGAAGCCAGATGACGAACAGACGGACCCACGGCAGTATTACCCTAAGTCCATGGGGTGACAGATAAAATGCGGCCTGCGTCCCACGTTTTCCTGATCAAGCATCACCATATATGGTCAAGCTGTAGCCCGCTGTCCGGGTTCATATTGTCTGGTCTTTTTTTTTTGATTTCCAATGCTTCTCTGACATGCCGGGGCCACCATCTGCTTTCTTGAACCAATACACTGGTGCCACTGAATAAAATTGCGTGCCCACTGTCAGCAGAATGTTGCGCTACAGCTGATTTGCTGACATCATTATTTTTAAGATGTCTCATGTGTTCACACAGCCTTTCCCTGTCTGTGCGTCCAGTTTCGCTGATATACACTTAGCCACAGCTACAGGGTATCTGGTACATGCCTACTGTCTGCAACTTCTCCCTCTTCACTCTCTCCAACAAGTGCAAAACTTTGAAACCTTTTCCTATCACCTGTCCTATGTGTCCTGCCTAGTTAAGTTTGTTATCAAAAGTAATTCCAAGATATTTGCATTTCAAGTTTTCAGCAAGCAATTCTTTCCCCACCTTATATTCATAATTAACCTTTTGTTTTTTATTTGTGTATCTAATAAGCTGACTCTTCTTTGCATTTATCTTCATTCCATGTTTACCAACCCAATTAGATATCCTGTCCAGATCACCGTGCAACTGTTTACAATCCTCTATCATTTTGATTTTTTTATACAGCATTATGTCATCTGCAAACAATCTAATTTCAGATAGTAAACAATCAACACAATTATTCATTAGAATAATGAATAGCAATGGTCCCAATATGCTACCCTGTGGCACACCCATTTTTACTTCCACTTCTTTTGATACTACATTTCCTACCCCTACTTTCTGTTTTCTACCTTTTAAAAATTCTTCTACCCAGCAAATGACTTTCTTATCCACTCCAATGGTTTTTACCTTATTTACTACCATTTTATGGCTTACTCTGTCAAATGCCTTAGACAGATCTAGTGCTACACTATTAATTTGGCCTCCCTTGTCCATTTCATCTGAAATATCTTGCATATATCCCACCAACTGAGATTCGCATGAATATCCTTGCCTGAAACCATGTTGCCTGCTTGAAAACCACTTACGTTCCTCACATATATTTCTTATGTGGTTACATATCAATCTTTCCATTAATTTAGCTACCACTGATGTCAAACTGATTGGCCTGTGATTCTCAACTCTATTTCTCACCCCTCCCTTATGTACCGGTACTACTATTGCACTTTTCCAGTCCTGTGGTAAGCAGCAAGTATCCAGACTCAATTTAAATAATATTTCAAGATAAGGTACAATGTCACGTCCGGCTATCTTCAAAATATCTGTAGTAATATTATCTTCACCAGCCCCTTTATTTTTTTCAGCTTTCTTATTTCCTTCATGATTTCATTTCCTAAGTCCATGATGCTGTTTTGTAAACCAGTTTCTTTCCTCACAGATATTCCTGATGTGGTCCTTCCACAGAATTACATACATGGGTGAATGTCATGTTGTGAGTCGGTTGTGGTGTTAGATGCTGAGCTGTAAGCTGTGTAGCTGGATGTAATACTATGTATGGATATACTTGTTTCATACTGATTTTTACTACATGAGTTTTTTTTACGTTTGTGTACTACACTGATTTTTTGGCCTTTTTTTTTAAGATTCTTAATTTTTTTATAGTGAACATATATAATCAAACTGTAACTTATCTTTAGAATTTTGAGCCTTCTTACTTATTTGTAACTTCAATTAGAATGATGTAGTATTAAGTCATAATGATTCTTCCACTAGTGAAAGTAGTTTTAAGCCTGAGTAGAGTAATACAAAGAATGCAGTTGTGGACATGCACTGGAGAGGTGCATATTGCTAAAGTAGGGGATGTCCTGAATATCTATCCGTTCCTCCAGCATGAGGGAGAAATATCATCCCACCTGATGTACCTGTCAGCATTCATGGATAGTGCCATTCACCTCCTCACTACGCATGAAACCT
Source organism: Vandiemenella viatica (assembly GCA_031002005.1). Lineage (NCBI taxonomy): Eukaryota > Metazoa > Arthropoda > Insecta > Orthoptera > Morabidae > Vandiemenella > Vandiemenella viatica. The sequence continues at coordinate 5,448 of JARYHS010014034.1, read as the reverse complement.
GCTGAGGACAGTATGCAAATTGGCATTCTCTATGCCACAGCTGTTACGTTCACCCATGAGGTGTCAAGCTAAGCAGTGCTAGTAAGTATGAAGTGAGTCTTTACTGCCACAGATAACATGCACGGCAATGTGCCAGGTAAACTAAGCTAGTATGCAGTCACCTTCGACGACATAACTCTAGCTCATTCCAAAGAGTGGTATGAACAGTAATATTTACCTACTGTATGTGTTTCTTTTTTTCGGTTACTGTTTCAGTAACGGATTTGTGTGAGTGAGGCAAACACTAAAATGTGAGGGGTAGACTAAACTAGTGTAAGCATTTCTCTTGTTTCTTTCACTTTCACAGTTTTGTTTATCAGTTATGTATTCAGTTGTATTATAATCATCCTGACTGTGTGTAAAAGAATAAAAATTTTCTCAGCCTTGTTTGTTTATAAACGATTCTCAGGAAATGAACCAAGTAATATTATTATTGATAGACAATATTTCAGCGACATAATTCTCTGTCGCCATCTTCAGGTGCAGTTGTAATCCTTGAAGTTTTCCTTGAGCACGTTGTTTAAAAACTGGTATGACAACGACAGACATTGAGCAGCATCTCAAACTTCATTACATGCCTGCAAAGCTCAATATACAGAGCGTTGCTGATGAGCAGCCTCAATAATAGGTATCCATTCATCACTAAGCTGGAAACGACAATCCTGGTTAACCAGATTAGATGCGAGGTGAATTCCAAATGCTTCTGTAATGACGCTTTCCCAGAAGCCTCTCGCAAGTGCCAGCACCTTAGTTTATTTGAAATTGAATCCGTGTGCTCATTCCAAACTATATTCTGCCACCATGGATTTGTCTTTTTTCGCCAGGTGAACATGTTGGGCATGTTCCAAACAATATTGATTAATACACCGTACTGTCTGCCCGATGTACTTCTTTCTGCAAAAGATAACCTTCGCACTCCGGGAGTTTATTGCATCTGACGTGAATGCAGAAAGAAGTACACAATTTATCATTATTCTTGACCGCTGCTAAAAATTCTATCACTCATATCTTGTACAATCCTATATCAATGGCATCCTGGGAAACAGTACTGGCTCATCAGTATTGCATTACTGTTTCCTGGGATGACATTGATGTACGATAGTGCAAGATAAGAGTGATATAATTTTTTAGCGGCGGTCAAGAATAATGATAAAGTGTGTACATTGGCCAGTCAGTACGGTGTGTTGCATATGTCTGACATGTTCACCTGAGGCAAAAGAACAAATCTGTGGTGACAGAACATAGTTTGGAACAAGGAAATTTGATTTCGAATCAATTGCACTAGTTCCTATATAGGCCTCACCATACAGCAACTCTCAGTCAGAATGAAAGGCCACAGACAAACAGTCCATACCAGCAAATTATAGCTCCCAATACCAGAACATGCCAATAGCCATGATTCCAATAATTTCAACGACTGTTTCACTGTCAGAGCAATCAGAATTTTCCCCGATAGTACCACTGCAGCAGGAATCCGGAGATGGGAACTAGCGTACCAGAATATCCTGGATACCAGACACCCACCTGGCCTTACCCACCGATAAAATCCAACCTCTTAACACATCACTTTTTAATTTAATTAATTAGTTAATTTTCTTACATTTTTTAAGTAGGAATAAATTTTAGCATTAGTACTAGGTACCCTTGCCATATATATACTCATTTTACTATCACCTCCAATATATTATTTCAGATATTGCCGATATATCGATAGTCTACTTCTTAGCCTTTCCCCCACCATTTCTCCCAATACCTACCCAGTCATTGGGTGATGTTCTGTGTGCACACAAGTCCAGTTCTAAATCGCCCATTTCTCTACTACTTGAAGAAGGTCATTACCAAAATATTGTATATTAGCTGGTACCCATGACTTCGTTCGTGTTTGTAAAGAATTTGGATTGACAGCTACCGACATCTAACAACCATAGTGCACGATGGGAGAGTCGATGATATTACCACACACAAACACCAGTCATCTGCGCTATGTAGTTGAGGCAGCAAAGTAAAATATACGGACACACATGTCTTTGGACAAAAAATGAAAATATCTTTAATCGACCACTTTCAACCACCATATCTCCCACACTCCCAAAGTTACAGAAATCCAACCAACTTTGGGTTTGATGGGTGACTCTCTGTTACTACCACACACAAAGACCAGTGATCTGATCTTCATAGTTTCGGCTGAAAAGTGATACACAGGGCCACATGTGTCTTTGGCAGAAATATGAAATTGTCGCAGGTCGACCACTTTCAGCCCCCATGTCTCCCATACGCCCATTGCTACTGACAACTAACAACCATAGTGCATGACAGGAGACATGATTCTACTACCTCACACAAACACCAATGGTCTATGCTATGTAGTTGTCGCAGGAAAGAGAAGCATAAGGAGTCACAAATTTTTGGTCGAAATATGAAAACACCCTGCAGTGACCAACTTTAATCATCATATCTCGCACATCCTCACAGCTATCGGCATTCAGCCAAAGTTGTGTATGACAGGAAACTCCATGCTACTTCCACATACAAAGACAGTGATCTGTGCTAGGTAGTGATGGCTAAAAGTGAAATATGGGAAAACACATGTCTATTTTTAAATATATAAGATTTGTTTGTCCACCTTTCGTGTTTCCTCTCATAGCAGCCATCAACTTTCGTTTGTGGTGGGTTAATTTCCCTTTCCTTTATTTTTATTATTATAATATCATTTAGCCCACTAAGGAGCACGTGGAACCATTAATTTGTCCTTCTTATTCTTCTTGCTGTTCTTCTTATCTCCCCGAAACCTCCTCATCCTTTCACTGTGGGCTTGACGTCTCTCTTGTGTCCATGCATTTCTGAGTTTCAGATTTTTTGATGTTGGGCTCTTAGAGGCAAATTTATGCGAGGTGATCAATTGTCTATATTTACTGCATGTGGATGTCAATGGGTCAAGGCTGGCTTCTGCGAGGTCCTTCTGGGTTTCAACAAACCAGCGTGCTTTGTTTTGTCGGGGACCATTGACAGATGTGGAAAATTTTCTTGGTAAGTCGTGAGTCATCCATTCGTGCTATATGTCCATAAAATTTCATGCGTCTTTTCCATGCAAGTGAGGTGAATCTTTCGGTCAGTGAATACAGTTCTTCTGAGCATTTGCACATCCAGATGCCATCTTGGATTTTGGGGCCGAATATTTTTCTCAGTATCTGTCTTTCTATTTTTTCTATTCCTTTGACATTTACCATTAATGATGATGTCTCCATTCGCATACAGTGCTCCTGGAAGAACGACGTTGTGGTAGTGATGGAGTTTGGCTTTGGTGGAAAGTGATTTCTTATTGTAAGTATTTCCAAGTAATTGCATATGCTATTTGCAGTTTTTCAGTGCACGGTTTTTGTGGGACTTCTTTCTCAGTTCCAGTGTTACCAATAATTTCTCCTAAGTACTTAAACTGTTCAACTTGTTTGATAGTGCCATATTTGGTCACGAGTGGCTTCAGGTTGGTGCTTTTGGAGTCCTATATATTGCGTTTTCTCATAAGAGATTTGGAGGCCGGTTTTGATAGCTATCTCATGAAGCTTCTCTAACAGCATGTTTGGCTTCCTCAGACAGTTCGTGTAATTACTGTTAGATCATCCACAAAAGCAAGGCATTTTATGTTGATTCGTTTATCCTTTGTTCCCATATATTCCAGATATTTCTTTTTTCCATATGCTAACGATCTTGTCTAGTACCAAGTTGAACAGGGGTGGTGATAACCCATCCCCTTGTCTTACACCAGTTTTAATTTCAAAAGATTCAGAGATTTGCCCATAAATTTCACTTTTGAAGTTGTATTTGTCAAAGTTTGTTGAATTAAAATAGTTGTTTTATTATCTACTCCATATTCACGTAGTATATTGAACAGCGTAGTGCAGGTCAATCGAAATCATATGCTTTCTTAAAGTCTACAAAAGTTACCAGCTGTGCGGGTTGACTGACGATGTTGGAAGTATCATTTTTAGGTTCCAGATCTGTTCTGTGCATGATCAGTGTGGTCAGGAATCCTGCTTGGTATTCACCAGTCTTGTGTTCTGTCTGCTTCTCCAACCTTGACCGGAGGGCACAAGAAAGTACTTTATAAGCTACTGGCAGAAGTGAAATCCCTCGAAAATTGTTTGGATCGGTCCTGTCTCATTTTTTATGTAGCGGGTGAATTAATGCAATTTTCCAATCTGCAGGTATGACTTCGGTATCCCATATATTTGAAATAATAGCGTGCAGCCGTTCAGTCAGTAGTTCGCCCCCGATCTTGAGCATCTCGCCTATTACTCCGTCTTCCCCTGGTGCTTTGTTATTTTTCAACTGAAGTATGATATTTCGGATCTCACCCAGTGTTGGTGGAGCTGAGTCATGGTTTGGGGAGGGTATCTGGAAATGGAGTTTCTCTGTAGGTGGTTCACAGTTGTACAGCTTCTCGAAGAACTGCTTCAGAATGTCACAATTGGCCTTGAATTTATGATGAAATATTATCGTTTGTGTTTTGTCACTCTAAACAGACATAGCTCCTCATAACTAATGCAGATTTAATGTATAATTCACATTTAAATTTTTTAGCACTGCTTGGTCACAGTATTCAACAAAGTAAGCCAAAACAATTAGGAGGTAGTTAGTCTGCTTGAAATTAGAATTACTATAGACTGTAAACGTCAGAGGCCACAAAAAAGAAGAGCTTTCAGTGCATTCCTTGCCCCATATAATCTAATACTTTTTTATTCAAGTTCTTCTCTTCAAAGTTTATCAAAGTGTATCGGAGCAATTAGTAAGTAGTGCTGGATTTAATTGTTGCCTCTTGTTGTATTTGGATGCTGATATCCATCCTGTCACTGTAAATTATCATTATTTTGCAAAATGATGTTGAAAACCTGTCGAAAAGAGATAATTGTATCAGTTATAAACATTCTAAAGAAAACCGAGAAATCCACTTGCTTAAAATGTTGCTACTATCTGAAATGTAGTTCCAATGCATCTAAGGTGTGTTAGTATTGTTTGATTTTGTAGTGGCAATAATAGATAGAGGTTACATTGAAATGCAGCCTGGACCAGAATTATGTTCTTACATCATAAGATCTGAGGAAATTGGTTATTCTGAATAAATAATGTGCTTGTGACTACGTGTATCACGATGTAAACTACTTTAGATTATTGTATGTGTACAAATGAACTAGTCAAACAACTTCTAAAATTTAATACAAATGAACAGTGTTACAGAAGTGTATTCATATTTATGGAACTGACGGGTCACTAATGTTATAGTTCATTAACAGTAAAAATACAAGACCAAAGAAGCATGTAATTTTTAAAGCAGAAAGAAACATACTTTGGAAGAAAATGTGGTGTAAGGTCTCTTTGCATTGCAGATATACTTCGCTGGCATAATGCTTACTG
>JARYHS010014033.1:0-25375 GCA_031002005.1 Vandiemenella viatica | reverse complement strand
CCCTCTGCTGTCAAGTGCCAGTTCTAATAACAATATATCCAAATTGCCGCTAACAATGACAAAATATCTCTTACATATCTGTGGCCAATGATTTTAACGAATACTTTGACATAAAACGAATCTATTATTAAATAAATCAAATCTACTAATACTTATTATGTCGATTTAAACTCAATACATACTTTTATTTCAGTGTTCTGACAATTCACGGCTTAGTGTAATTCCTCGTGCCTTGCATTGTAGCAAAAGGTTTCAGTTTCCATTAGGGTTCAGGTTGCATTTCAACAATACTTCAATCTCACGCATATTAATACATGAACTGTTTCCCGTTTTAGTGGCAATAATGCATCGCGATATAATTTTGATCAATAATCTTCAAGGGTTTTTGCAAATTACTTTTTTATGATTCAGACTGGTAGTAAAACGCTTGAATGGTTGACACAATTGCTGAACTCATAGGCTCAGTAATATTACGCAGTGAAAGCAAAGGAAATTAAAATAAACCTTATGAACTTACATTATGCCACGTATTATTGTTCTAAGTGTAGTGTAGGATTGCACAGTTCCCGGATCAATGTGCAACTATTTCCATTCAAACGAATTAATAATTTCAATAATAGGACACAGTTTAAAATATTTTGAAATTAACTAAATTATTCATGCCCTTTGCTGTAACATCAAATGCCACTTGTAATTCTGATTCATGCGAAGTAATACTCTAGCCAAAATTTTCTCTACATTGATGCACGAAATACAAAGCTTTTATCTTACATTTCATTTAAGGAATACTTCTACATATCAAAGGAATGTTACGTAAATATAAGCATCTAATGATTGATATGTCGATTTTAACGCAGTAAATACTTTTATTTCTGTGTTCTGTGAGTTAATTTATTCATTGATGCTTGGAAATGTTATTAACGCCCATTCCCACAAATAATTTCGTAAAGCGTGACGTCATAGGCAACGTCATAATGACGTAATGCCGTGACATGACGTCAGCGTGACATGCTACATTAAGCCTATTATACTAATAGATAATCATAGATTTTAATAAAAGTAATATTCGATGAAGTTAGAGGCAGCTAAGCCAGGTAGTAAGCGCTACTTCAGCGTGGACTTGTTATTCAAAAAACCTGCTGATGTGCTGAGTCAATCATCAGCACCGATTTGAACCGGTTAATGGCGTCAATAGGGTCTGCCTCCAAAGTATAGATATATTTATCGTCCTCAGTCCGTGAGTAGCTTTCATCGAATCGTTATGGGTAACTAACAGCTAGGCACACTCTCTTAAGCTTCAGTCTGTACACCATGTAGGCCTTAGTAACATCATGGGGCCAGGCATTCCATCTAGCCATTCAGTGTCCATTCAACGAATCATTAATTATTCAGTCTATCTTCAATTAGATGCAGAAGCATCGTTCATAGGCGTAGCCGGACAGTTCCTTGCAGGTCATATTATCTACTGTTTTGTCTACAGTCTTTACTGGTCATTAAATGGGATTCTGTGAACTGTTAGCCGCCTGTTATCATTTATCAGGATAGATTCTCAACTAGCCACTTAACACGAGCTAGTCTTCCTTATCATGGGTTGCTGAACCTACTAATCAGCTGGTGTCAAACTAATTCTGACTTAACATCATATTTAATAGCCCACTGGACTGGATAGAAGAGCTTCGTATCAAGATACAAGAGATTTCTTCAGATACACAATCGCCACGAGGTTAGTAAACTCTCCTCTAGATTCCCGCCACATCAGACGTCCACAAATCAACCACTCGGCTACCCTTTCGGTTCTGTCACTTAGACATGACTCTTACAAAGCACTTGTCCCGCCAACGTTATTACTGAGTTCCTCATGAGCCCCGTCTGCTCTCCAAATCGTTTCAAACTCCTCACGCCATCGACGTAGGCGCGATTTTTTTTTTTTTTTTTTTTTTAAGGGCAAGAAGAAGAAGACCGTTTATATTGATCCACCCTCATAATAATGAGGGTAACAAAGGCTCATACAAGAAGTAAACTAATAGCGACGTGTAATTGACATTGACACTCGTGGCACATAGGAGCACCTTAAAAACCTAGCAAGTTTGAGATATTCTAAATTTCAATCAGTCACTTATCCATAGCAGCCCCTCGTCGGTTGCTTCTGAAGACCTTTTCTCACTAGCAGGAGCCACTGTCACTCATACTAGAAATAGACTTCACTGGAAAACCAAAGGCAAACTACTATTGACGCTGAATATTTTCAGTCATTTGTACTTGATTCCAAATTACTTACTTGTTTCTAATTTCTAATATAATATATACAAATTTCGAAAAATATATTATAGGGTTAACGCGGCCAATATTATCAGTAATCTAACTATGCTTGATGTCGATATAAATAACGATATATTTATCGATATTGAAATCAACCTAAATCTCTACCTACAAAAGAAATTGAAAATTCTAGAGAATAAATTCCATTCCCAGTTTTTGCTGATAAATAAGTAAATATCTTAAACTTTAAATTATTACTTTCTCCAGTTTATCCACAGAAACAATAGTTGATAAATACCCTAAGAATTTTTGAAGTTATTCGCCGGTGCACTGCAAAATATCAAACTAATTCTCTATATGTTTATGAACATTTTTCTTATCTAGACAAAAAAAAATTGATAAAAGTATACATTTTTGGTAGCAATGTCACTAACTACCCAAGAGAGTTCTATAGATTCTTCTTCTTTGACACCAGTTACTTAGAGCCGTCATTGTCTTACATACAAGTGAAAATGTACTCAGCGCCTGAAACAAAGTACCTGCTTGCGGTCTTGGCAATTTCTTTACTTCCATGTGCTACTCCTAATTCACTGACAAACTAATTGATTTCTCCACCCCCGAAGGTTGACACCCGGGGCAGCAGTACTAAAAAAAAGGTCGTTGTCACAGGAATTTGCCATTTGCCGCCTCTTTAAAATTGCTTCTAGGGGCAAGTGCCCCAGTATCCCCCCTCCCTCCCTCCCTTTACACCTAGCCCTGTTCTGACATTATGAATATGGTGTGTAAAATCGCCATCGATATCGCATTCACTTCTGAAGTTTTTCAGCGTAAAAAAGTCACAAAATCGGATTTTCAAAAATGCCGCGCTTCGTACTATACCAACAGCTTTTTAATCTAGCAGTGTTTCAGTTTGGGTAGCGGCTGCCTCGGACTCCATTGGGTTGGTTTGTAGTATGTATAACTTGAATTATTTCTGAGGATTTTTAAAAGGATTATAAAAAAACTTTAAACAAAATCGCAACAATTTCTATAAACCTCAACGGTAGACCTACACAATTGTTTTATTATGAATCCCCGTCCGGCCATATAAATTTCGATTTCCGAAATGACTTCAGGCGAATGCCAGGATGCTTCCTACATTTTTCTATCGCAGAATTCCTTCTTGATCCCTGCCCTCAGTCCTTCCTCACTAATGATCTTGACGTCGACGAGGTAAAGTCATAAGACAAAAAAATTAGTTGATGAATGACTAATTATTTGTACAAAAACCGAGTGCATTTGTACTGTTGTTTTCTGTTGTGCTCAGCATTATACTTACAGTCCCTGATATGGACATCTGCTGCTTGTTTATTAACATCTAACCTTACTGGAGCCTTTTGGTTATTTCAGCATTTTGCGAAAAAAGTAAATAATAAATCCGATGGCGCGTTGGGTTACCATTCATGCAAACGGACGCTGCCTTTTAGCTGTTCTAAGAAAGTTTATTGAGACTTTATTTATTTATTTCTAAGTCAAATGTTAACACCACCAGTGTCGCTGCCTTATATACCTGGAAGCTATAACTTGCGCCTTCGATTTGTCAGGCAGACTTCAGATGTCCCTTGTCTGGTGGTGAAGACATTTGTTCCATGCCAATAAAATGGAAAGATGCTGACTACTATAAAAACATAACAGTCCGCGTTTATCGAATCTTTTTTATTTATGATCGAACTCCTTTATTTGCTTCTGGCTTTACGCCTCGTCGAGGTTGGAATCATTAAAGGTATTTCCGCGAAGTAGAATGTAATCTGAGACAAGTGAAAACAACGTATAAAGAAGTATTGGCTTTCCTAAGAGACAATAGACTCCTCTGGTTAGTACGTCACTCTCTGGGTTTAGTAGAGCCGCCTGCGAATCAGCGACACGCCTGAACACTAAGCTTACTGCACAGCACTGTAAACCAGGGTTGGCAAGTAATCCCACAAAAATCTAATGTATCCAACTTTATCGAACTATTTCCAATGGGTAGTAGTGGAGACAGCAGTGAATAATATTTAAACTCTTTCACTGCTGACAGCGGATCGTCTACCTGCCGCGCTGAGGCCTGCTACCTGTGCTAAGTGATTATTCCTGGGGACGGAGCGGCCCGCGCTGTCCCACCCGCCCAGTGCTGAATATTCCTGGCGTGACCTCTCATGGCTGATACACAATAAATACTCGCACTACATAGTTTCTCTGCAAATAAATTACTGCAGAATCAAACAATCATTAACCCTATTATTCGTCACTAATAATTATATCTTGCTTGTAGTGTTTATTAGATTTTCGCAGCTTATGTCGAAAGCATCGTGATTCTTAAGTTTACCTTAATAGTTTACTATTCTTTCCTGCATACCCGTTTATAACAACTGAAATTTTCTATATGTTCCTTACTGTATCAGAGTGTTTTTGTTGAATTGTAAAGAGCGTAGATTCGAAGAAACTGCTAGAAATATTTTACTTCCACACTTACATACCTCGTTCAGAACACGACTGTTAAATTAGAGATATTCGAACTTATACAGAGAGTTAAAGGCATCCGATTTTTCCTCGTGCTTTCACGAATATAAAAAGACACCTGAAAATGATAATTGCACTAGCACCCTCCCCCACACACCGAAATTTGGCTTGCGGAATATCTTTGTAGATGTAGATTCCCAAAGTATCTCGATGTTGACTGAATGTTTGCTGCGCTTTGTAATTACCCGATTATACATAATTTTGTTTCTTTGATGAAATTTGCTCCACATAAGTACTCAACAGATTTTTCAACATTTCAAAGCTGTGAAGTTTCTGTCCATTATTACGCGAGTTGAAATAGGGCGGGGGGGGGGGGAGGGGTTCGGAGAAATCTCACGAAACCTCACCAGAGTAACAAAAAGCGGTATCTGGACATAAGTTCACCAAGAATTGTGGTATTTAGAAGAACATCTCTGGTCCAATATTAGCAAATTTTCCATTTCTTTCACGCGATGCATCAGAAGACAAATAGCTATGAAACCAAAAATTTCATCGTATTCAGTATCTTTCCACTTTGATATTCAAGAATGCACTGATTCTGGAATATTCTCCATAGTGGTTATATAAAACCGATTCTTTTCATCAGCTTTATATTTCATCCATTCTTCTGTAAAAAAAAAAATAACATGAAAACTGACAGAATATTTGGCAGATTCCCTATTTGACACACATGTCCCGACAGCGTATCATCAAATGCGTGACTAACTGGACGAAAATAATTTTCTTTCCAGTCAGATTTATCACTAAGACGTAATTTCTTCGTAAGCGTTTCCCTATCACTTTCTGATTCTTTATATTCAGAACAACTAACATCTCTTGTTGAAACATGAGACTGCATTGTCACCCTTGCTGACGAGTATGTTTTATGACTACAGCCTTCCAATTCTGTGGAAAAGCTATCACTTCCATCAAAATCAAGTAGTTCATCCTCGGTGTCACTCCTCGTAAGAATCTCCATGGTTTCTTCCTCAATGCACCCATGACGTCTTGCCATTTTCTTCATAAAATACAGGACACAAAGAAGACTGATGTAATTTCTGTTGAATAGTGAACTGTAGAGCAACGCCTACGCTCCCTACAGACAAACATTCGGACGAAAAGCTAGCGACCAGAACTGCAAAAGGCTATTGAGAAATGGGTCGTGAAGCCCTGCTGTACGACTCAGGTAGCGGCGCGTCTATATTCGTCATCAGCACTCAGGTAGCGGCAGGCGGGTGCGGCTTAACTCGTCAACAGCACTCAGGGGAAAACCGGCGGCTGCGACTATACTCGTCATTAACACTCGGGGCCAGCAGGCAGCATGACGTGTATACACGTCAACAGCAGTCAAAGTGTTAAACTTCTATCATCAATATCACTAAATCTGCTATGTAGGGGGTACTTCACATGGGTTACCGTGGTAGCAATCACTCGTCCATATTCAAGCTTTGTTAACAGTTCTCTGAAGACTGAAACAAAGGTCCATTATGGACTTTTTATCTTTACCAGTATGAGATATCTAAATAGACAAATCTAAATGTTACAGAAGTCACAAGAATGTCTATTACTCTGAGAGGGATGAGTTTTCTTTCGCCACCTAATTTCTTTATGAGGTGGCAAAATTAAATTTCTTTTGCCCACGGTGCGTGCTGCTCGTGGTTCGACCTGCGCCCAGAAGAGCGCTCTGCTGGCAGTACGACGGTAAAGCAGAGTTGTAGGTGCCCTTCCAACACTTCATAGGTCTTACTGTGTTTCTCTATAACACATGCCTACGGAATGGTCCAAGATTTACAGCTAATTGTTTCTGTGAAGTAATAACATTTGTCTACACTTGCGTGGTGACTTTGTGTATAAGTCAGATATTTATGCATATTTATAAATCACAAATATAAACAGTTTGATCAACATTAACTATAAATGTGGAGGAGAGTAACTATAGAGGAAGTAAATTAGTTGTTCTTTTACTAAAACAACTACTTTTAAAGTACAACTATAAGCATAAATAAATACTTTGTCTTAGTTTTACTAAATCCATCAATTTGTTTATTCATAGTGTGATGAGGGAGACAACAGGTGAGTAGTTTTTACTGTGTCACACACAATATGATTTGATTCCTCTGTCAAAAAAATTCAGTTATTGGAGATACACAGTACGACCCATTCTGCCTCTTAACTTTCTAATTTCTATCTGCCATCTTGTGTAATTTTAAAGAAATTTTCAGCATGGGCCTACTATATGTAAGACGTGTATTTTAAACAGGAAATGCTCAGTGTCTGAATTCAACAAAACGTGAACTAGTAACATGCTAGGCAATTATGAGAAAAAGCACTACTCTCCAGCATTCAGTTTGGACACCAGTATTCAGATAAAATAATTTTGAAAAATATAATTTACTTTAATGTATTTTACCTTGAAATTATATGTGATGTTGCCAGATGTTAAAAACCATTAGCTGTACACTGTAGAGATTGCAGTTTAAATTATTATTATTATTAGGGTCTATTTTAAGTTAGGTAACTATAGTTTTCAAAGTTATTGAGAAGGTTTCCAGAAGACATTCTTTTTGTCCCAAATACTTTTGGTTATATTACCGATACTAGTAGTAAATTACAGGGTTTCGAAAACAGCGTGAAAATACATTGCTCTTAATGTAAAAGCACTGAAATTAAAAAAATAAAAAATTACAATGGATAACATATGAATGGAAGATGATTTTAATAATTAAAGGTATTAACGGTTGTACCAGATACTGCAGCTTTATTTCAATTATTACGAATAGTAATGCTGAGAACTGTAAAATTTTACTTTTTAACTAACTATTCGATTTGGTTTGGTAATATTTCCTCCCCCTCCTCCACCCACCTCATTTTTCTTTTCTCCTGTAGGCAACTAATGAAATTCACCAAACGTTTTGGATTTTACCATTCAGGAACGCAATTGTAAATCTGAAGAGAATAATAATTAGTTTCATTTAAATTATAGATATCTTAATTACTTCTAAATATGAATTCTAATACAATTTTTTTTTCAACAGTACTCCTGGCAAATTTTAACACGAGGTAATCGGGGTGAGCAGTTGGACTGGGGCGGAAACAGCAGCAGAAGTTTTTTTGTTTTTTTTTTGTTTTTTGCTGTATTAGGAAAATATTACTTTCTCCAACATAACGCTTATGTCAATTAAACCTTGTGTTCCATTTATCTTACCAATCAGATCACTTAGCACAAATGTTAACATTAAAGTTGGAATCTAAAACTAATACACAGACAATAGTAAAATCACGTAGTTTTAAGGATCAACAGATTAACCAATTTAATAATCTCTTAAAAAATGAAAGTTGTGAAGAAATGCATAGTTGTCCCAAATACAAATGAGAAATATGAGTCATTCATTAATATATTCTTGTATTATTTTGAAATATGTTTCCCACTTAGGACAAAAAAGCAAAATGTAATAATTAATACAAAAGGCTGGATTACTGCTGGTATCATAATATCTACAAAAAAGGAAACAACTATTACATACAATCTCAAAAACACAGGAAACAACACCAGAATTTGATAAATATTTCAAAAATACAATCAGGTTCTTAACAGGGTAGTAAGATATGCCAAAAAAATTAGAAAATGACAGATATATTTCCTCAGCTACTAATAAAATGAAAGCCATGTGGAAAGATAGTTAAGAATGAAGTAGGAGCAAGGACATGGTAGATAGCCATAACATTCAACTGCAAGAGAATAAAAAAATAATATCTGATTCTTTAGAGATATCCAATACCTTTAATACATATTTCTCAAATATTGCTGAAGACCTGATTAAGAAAAATGTTGATAAGTCCAACATCAACACACAAGCTAATATCAGTAAAACTAATAGGAAAACACTTTTTATTCAACCCACAAATGAAGAAGAAGTATTAAAAATTATTGGCGAGTTAAAACCTAAATTTTCATCCGGAATTGATGATGTCCCAGATTTTCTTTTAAAAAATGTGCTAAATTAATAGCTTGCCCTCTCTCTCATATATGTAATAGTTCATTTTCTAGTGGAATATTCCCAGACAGGCTTAAAACAGCAAAAGTTAAACCCCTATTCAAAAAAGGCGAAAAGTAAACGTGTCAAACTATCGCCCGGTGTCGAACCTCTCATGTTTCTCAAAATCTTAGAAAAACTATTTCACAAAAGACTTGTGAACTTTTTAGAAAATAATAAACTATTATCAAATACTCAACATGGATTTAAGGAAGAATAAATCAACAGAAACTGCATTTTTTCATTTTATACAGAAATATTACAGACACTTGATGAAAAAGGACATGTGTCTGGAATATGTTTAGGATCTCTCAAAGGAATTTGATGTAACTGACCATAATATCTTGCTCACAAAATTAGAGCATTTAGCAGTTAGAGGAGTAGCAAAAAATTGGATAAAGTCATACCTTTATAATCGGAAACAGATTGTTGAACTGTAGTTTTAAGATTAACAACAGTGTAAACTATGTGCGCTCAGATTGAAAACAGATGAAATATGGAGTGCCGCAAGGATCAATTCTTGGGCCTTTACAGTTCTTAGTGTATATAAATGATCTAGAAACTACAAGTACCTGCCAGAAGTATATTAAATATGCAGATGACACCAACATATTAATAAAAGACTGTAATAAGGAACAATTAGTGAAAAACATTGAACACTGCTTCTAAAACTTTGCAAACTGGTTTTCTCAAAACAAACTAATAATAAACACAGAAAAAACACATGCCATACACTTCAGGACAAAAACTAATTTAGAAACCCCAGTACCTACAGTAAAACTCTGTGATGAACTACTGAAAAATGTAGGAAAAACAAAATTTCTGGGAATATGGATACAAGATAATTTAAAATGAAATTTACATGTTGATCACCTTTGTAAAAAATTAAATACCATTGGTACATGGTAAGAATATTAGTTGGCCGCATATCAGATGAAACAATTAAGAATATTTATTTTGCGTATGTGCACTCATTATTAAGGTATGGTGTTATATTTTGGGGAAATTCCCCACCAAGTATCAAATGTTTCAAAATGCAGAAAAAAATTATTAGGATTATGAATGGGGTACAAAGGAGAACCTCATGTAGACTTTTATTTAGAAAGATGGAAATTCTACCAGTAGTATATATATACTGGAAACTATAACATTCATAAAAAAAAATACTGAAGCTTCTGGGTATACAATACAAATAAACAATGATGTGCACACATATAATACCAGACAGACATGAGATTTACATGAACCACAAACAAATACTACCCTATGTCAGAAAGGACCATTACATACAGGAATCAGATTGTTTAATAACCTACCACATAGTATCAAATCTGTAAAAGAAAATACAAAATTCATTCAGGACTGAAGGAGTACATGCTCGGCCACTGCTTCTATAGTATTGATGAGTATTTTCAAACCAAATGATAGACTTAAATACTGAAAAATCATGTGTTATTTGTTATTATAAATTTTGTGTCTTTATCAAACTTGTACAGCTATCTTATGAATGATCACAGCATTGAGAAAATGCCCATGTGTGTGTGTGTGTGTGTGTGTGTGTGTGTGAGAAAGAGAGAGAGAGAATGTACTGTCTGTCTGCATACAGCCTATTTTTTACTTATCCCATATCATTTGTACTTTGTACTATGTATGATGCTAAGGGACCAATAAATACAAATACAAATAGAAAAAAAATCTTGAAGGTACTGGAAGCCCCTTGGAATACACCATTGGCTTTCTCGCTGGAGGTTTCCGAATTTGAATTTTCCATGATAAATTGGTTTAGAAGCAAGTATTTTAATATCAGATGTAGTACCATTGTCAAATAGTGTTATTATTAACACCAGCGGCCTTGTGAATTTCTAGCTTTTTTCGTTCCTTAATTATATCTTTAGGATCAATTTCAATCATTTCTGATTTCTAATTGTTTGGGGAGGCTCGTTACAGTTTCCTAATATAGCCATAGAAATTTCTAGATGCGTCAGTCAGTGATCCCCTGCAGCAATAAAATTATGCATAAACACATCTCAGGCACTTGTTGGTAAGGGTTATAAAGGGTGCACCAGGGAAGCGAGGTAATTGGATTATAAAACTTTTGTCCGACATTTGCTTGAATATGTAGTTGTAGTATGAATCTAACATTTTAAGTATCAAATACATGAGTTGGAGCGCGTGCAAAAGAAAGCAGCCAGATTTGTTTATGGAAATTACGACAGGATGCAGTCAGTAACTGATATGATAAAAGAGCAGAATTGGTAAACAGGAGGATGATTAAGGCAATCGTTAATATTGGGGATTGGATGGATAGGCTCCAGTAATTGCGGGTAGTGTGTGGAAAGGAAAGGATAACCATTTGCATTCGATTTTCAACTGAGGCTCGTTGTCATGCATAACGGATTGGAAAATTTCCTTTTGTATGTATAGTGTCAGGGAGTGTAATGAATTAACATGGGAAGTGATGAATTATACTAAAGCGACAAAGTTTTTTAAATTCATAATTGGCAAAAGTAGATGAATGGATGAATTTAACCCTCAACGTATATCAGATAGTGATCATAATAATATCATAAAAAAGAATGGATACAATGGTAATTACCACTATAGCAAGCTGCACATCGCAAATAAATTCAATTAATTTCAACTGAACTCAAACAACAAAAAGCGAATGTAAAAATTCAGGTAACATTAAATTTTCCACTTAAATCCAATTAAAAGTAATTTTTTGTAAACGTTATCTTTTCAGTATGAGAAGAGTGAGATATAACGGAACTGTACAAACATATTGAGATGTAACATGGATCTTGGATTTTCACAAATCTAAACATTTACCGACGTTTCAATTGCCGTCGTTTACTTATAAAATAAATTCTTTCCTTATCCGTAAATTTTATGTGTAGACTTAATTAGGGCAAGGCTGGCAACAATTTAGATTTGTGGCAGCAATGATATTAGTTTTTGAGCAGGAAAAGTTGAGAGTGAAATTCTTACACTAGGACATTAAGTATCTCTGAACCTAACAGCTGTTCTCGTGTAGCTTTGTTGTTTTGCTGTTGAGTTATATTGTGTTTTGCTCTCTCAAGACGACAGAAGGAGATGATATGGAGCCCATAAATGCTGTGCATATTTTGGAAGAGGTAGGTTTCTAATTTAAAGCTGGTTATGGAGTCTTACAGCACATGCTTAATGTCCCGCAACAACAGGACACACCTGTTCACTCGCCTGCTGTTCAATTTGGTTGGTAAAGAACTGTGAATTAGCACTTTTTGCTAATTAGACCGTGTGTGTAGACCACATGCTGTTCAGAATACTTTTAAATACGTCGTGTTTGATTGTATTAAAAAAAATATGTACCATTGGATTTGTAGTAGCCAAACGATGTTAGTTTTTAATTATGATAAATCGGACGGCGATACTGAAGAAACAAGTCCATTTTTCAGCAATTATTGCGCAAATACATTTTGTCTATGAAAAGTATTACGGCCATGGGAATTTATAACTGAAATGCTGTTTACTAGGTATGTGTTGTATAGTGACTGCTATCGTTGTTATTATCTCAGTTTAGTGATTATCTGAATAAGTTGCAAAGCTTTTGAGGAACACCTACTTGTATTTGTCTGAAAGCTGTTTTGTTGATTATATTTCCTTTCATTTTCAGTTAAATATGAAGTTCTTAAAGTGTATTTTATATTTACTAATCTACAGAATGTGACTGATTGTAAAACGGGCAGTACCTTGGAAAAGTTTCACTTTTCAGTCTAAGCTACGCATATAGATTTCACATTTGTTAGTATCCACATGCTACTAACAGAATTTTCATGAACAAGTCTACTGATAAATTATTCACATGTGTTGTATTAGGAAGGTGAGTGTTTTTCAGTGAAGTTTGTGCATATGTTTCAAAGCACTAACTTATATTTTACTCCAAATAACATTTACCTCTTACCTTTAATATGCATTCATAAACATAAATAGAATCTTGGTAAAGCAAAACAAAACATGAAATATCAAAGATATGAATACCCATAAATCATATAAATATATTAATAAGATATGTAAAAGTAATAATAATGAAAAGTGGAAAATACATTAATTATGTGTGCTGGGTGTTTCCCCATTAGAATTAGTATTTGACGAGTCTGTAACACGTACAATAATTTGACTGCCTGTTGGAATTGTATTGACCGTAATGGAATGTTTGTGAATCATCTTATTAATCTGGTGTCTACATATAAAAAACATAATAGCAGAAATAATTAGACTACCAATGATTGTGGAGACACTTATGGAACTAATGACAATTGTTTGATGTGCTTTGGAGTAAATTTGAGATCTTAGGTGAGTGACAATGTGATTGAGTTTTACAGAAACTTGAGCGTTTTGTAAGTATTATACACCTCTTCTTTGAGAGGTAAGTTATGTGTTACATTTAAATTAACTAATTCGGTATCATGATAAATTTCATGAGTAAAAGTAGGTAAAAAATAGTTTGGACAAGATAATGAATAGTAAATCTGAGTGATATGAGTTGCTGGTATTGTAAAATCTGTTGCTGATATTTGACAATTGGTTGCATTAACAAGTAAACCGGATGCTTCTAATGATAATATATGAATATCTGGGTTTGTTCGATCTGCTGATTTACAAATTGCTGTAATACTGTATTGAGATGGTAATGAAAATATCCAGTTGGTATGCATCTTAGAGAAATATGGTTTAGTTAATGTAATAACTTCTCTCTTACATGATTTGAAAAATTGTCCGGAAAAAACATATCAATTTGACAAGTATGGACTCGCACATCATGTAATGACATCATTACTGTGCAAATTGTAAGGACATTTGATTCACAAGTATGTAACTCATTGTGGTTAAAAGTATTGTACATTTTATGATCTCTGCTGAGTAAAAGTGTGTCCTGCATAACCCATCTTACATGATTTTCTGTTTAATTCAAAAAATCAGGAAATGTATGAATATTATAATGTTTTAGCACTGAATCTATTGTTCGTAAAGGAATGTTAACAATTAATCTTAAATTATCCCCCATTAAAACTATATTGACTTTCTTCGATAACTGGCAATAAATATATAAATCCTTTTCTGTACAAGGAACAATCATGAATGAGTTGGAATCTAATTGATTCTGAATTAAATGCAGATACTTCAGAAAAGTTTAGGGCCTAAAAGAATGTCACCTAATTTACCATGTGAACCTTTAAGAAAGGCCATTCTTGGCTTAATTAATTCTATTCGCATATGTGTCAATCCAACTATAAGTTCTTGTAAAGTGTGAATACTGAATACTTGGTATTGCAAAATATTTTCAATATTATGAATACTGTGTGTTAGTACTGCCTGTATCTCCTCAGTTTGCAAAATGAAAGCATTAGCTAGGGATGTGATTGCTGCAGAATGATTTGAAACTGCGTTTTCCAAATTTTGGATGAGAATCAATGCTGAGTTGAAAATCCTGATCATTAGTTTCTAAGGTTTGTAATCTAGCTTGAATTTGTAATAAATCATCAGAATTGAGGACTAAAAATATAGTTTTTAGGGTTTTACCACCAATGTTGAGCCAAGAACGCTTAGTTCTAATTGTTTTATGCGGCAATAATTCAAAAATGTTGCTGAATTCTTCTTGGAGGGCAAAATGAATCCCTTTGAGATTTGAAGAAATTGACTCTAGAATTAAACTGTCGTAAGAATTGTTTGCCGTAAGAATCGTATCTAAATCATTGAAAATACTATTAACTTGTATGCTTTCATCTCTCAAAGCTTGTAGATTGTAATCAAGAGTTACTGACCAATGATTAGTAATGGCTAAAATATCATCTTCTCGTGAAAAAACTACTCCATTTCTCAGATACTTAACTTCCAATAATTGCATGTAATAAGGAAACAAAAATAGCAAAAATGTGTGTAACAAAATTACTCTAATGAAAAATAAGTTGAACTTCCCAAAGAAAATAAGATAACAATCAAAATTATTCCCTTCACTAGTAGACTTCTAACATAAAATAATACTGTCTCTCTACAAATATTTCTCATAAACCCTATATTCAAACCAAAAATTAAAAAAAAAAAAAAAAAAAAAATACAGAACTCTACAGCAAACAATAAGTCCCTTGAATCTAGTATCTAGATATCTGATATGGTTTCGACAACATAACCAGTGGTGTAGCTAGGTCAACTAGGGCCCCAGTGCAAAAAATGTATTGTGGGCCCTCGGGCCATATGGGCGATCTTTTGTATTGCTGGTAGGGGCCATATGAGCTGAGTCTAAGTGGCCCTGAGTTGTGCTTGGGGGCCCCTTGAGCAGTGCTTGGAGGCCCCCTGAGTGGTGAAGGCCTCTTAGTGAGGGATCTCCCTGTGTCTCAGGGACTCCCCTCAGATGACGGTAGAGCTAAAAAAAAGGTACCCGTTTTCTGTGAAGGCCCTTGGGCCTTCTGTCCTGCCCTTGGGGGCCCCCTGAGCGTAGGGGCCCCGGTGCACTGCACCGCCTAGCCCCATAGTAGCTAGGCCCCTGAACATAACATAACTTCCTACTGGAATATCTTGTGGTTTAGCTTTTTTATTGTACTCTTTTTCCTGTTTTAAGTATGCAGCTAAATTTTTCTTCCTAACTTGATCCCATATTATTTTAAATTTAAAAGCAAGACTTCTAACTTCTGGATTGTTGATTTCTTTGGTTGTTTTAAATGAAAGGAAGGGTGAGACCATTTCTGAAACATACAAAACTTCCCTGGGTGATTTCCCCGTACTGGAGTGGGTGTTTGCATTGTAACTCGAAAGTATATAGTCCAAAATCGAGTCCCAATTCGAATGAGATTTAATTACATAATAACTGAGTGTTTTACCCATAGTTCTGTGCACCAGTTCAATTTTTCCATTTGTTTGGGGTTGCCAAGGTGTTGTCTGTAATTTTTCCTAATAGTTTACAGGTTTGTGCAAATAACTCAGATACAAGATTTTTCCCTTGATCCGTTAACAAATACTGTGGGACACCGATGTAAAGAATCCAACACTCTACAAAAGCTCGAAATATGGTTTTTGAAAGCTGGAGAAGGCATCGATCATGGAAAGTACATAAATATTACCTCGTTCTGTACGTCTGAAGGGACCCATTAAATCGAGATGAATTCTTTGAAAGGGCTTTACTGTTTCTGGTAAAGGATGTAAGTTTTCTCTTGCATTTCCCAATATTTGTCTTTCATTGCATGGTATTCAACTGAGTACGAAATCACGTACGGATTTTTTTTATTAGTGGTTTTCCATCCGCTATGACCACTAAGCAAGTGAGAATGATAAAATTTTAAAACAACTTCTCTTAATGATTTTGGAACAACAACTCTTTCCCCAAGTTTTGTTCGCCTGTATAAAAGATCGTCATGAACAGCAAACCATTTGTTTTTTCGCCACTTATTATACTCTGAATCCTTTGACTGTTCGATAGGTAAATCAGCAAGTTGTGAAATTTCTTTACTCTCAATTACTCTTAACAGTTCTACTTAATACGTCTGCATTTCCTAATAATTTACCACTTCTATGTTCAATTTCGTGATCATAAGCAGATAATTTTAATGCCCATCTAGTGAGGCAACTGTTTGGATCTTTGAGGTATTATAGATAACGAAGGCTGGAATGGTCTATGACAATTTTGAATTTTTTGCCCAAAAGACAGCATCTAAACTGAGTAACTCCAAAAATTACAGAAAGCAGTTCCTGTTATGTGGTTGTATATTTACATTCTGCTTTAGTTAATTGCGTAGAAGTGAAAGCCACAGGTTTTTTCGATTCCCACCGAGCGGGGCGGTGTAACGGTTAGCGTTCTCGCCTCGCATTCGGGAGGACGGCGGTTCGAATACCCGTCCGGGCATCCAGATTTGGGTTTTCCTTGGTTTCCCCAAATCACTCCAGGCAAATGCCGGGATGCTTCCTTCAAAAGGCCATGGCCGAATTCCTTCCCATTCCTTGCCCCCATCCTTGCCCCCCATCCTTTCCCGTCTCTAAAGACCTCGATGTTAACAAGAGACGTAAAGCAGTTACAAAAAGTTGCCTGAGAAACATCCATTGTCAAAATAAAAGCTGCTGAAAAGTTTGGAAAAGCTAAAATTGGGGTGGAAGTAAGGGCTTCTTTTAATGTATTCATATCTTTATCACATTCAGGTGTCGAAACAAATTTTACTCCTTTCTTTAGCAGGTGGGAGAGGGGGTCTAGCTTTTTCATTAAAATTTAAAACAAATTTCTGGTAATAGTTGGTAAGATTGCAATTCTTTTACTTTGGTGGGTACTGGAAAATATTTTACAGCTGATACTATTGTAGGGAGTGGCTTGATTCCGTCGCTAGAGATTATTTGACCCAGACAATCAATTTCTGAAACAGCGAAAGAACATTTTTCAAGTGAAAGAGTAAGATTAGCTTTTTGTAAGCGTTCAAGCCTAACAATATGGTCTTCAATTGTTTCTGAGAATATTATTAAATCATCAAGAAACATGAAAAGAGTAAAAGGTTTTAATCCATGCATTAAATGGTCCAAAAAGCGCTGAAAAGAAGATGGCGCGTTTTTTAAGTCACAAGCCATACGGGTATATTAATAATGGCCAAAAGGAAGATTTATTGCGGTTTTTGGAATATCTTCTCCTGCAATTTTGATTTGGTAATATCCGCTCTTCATATCCAAAGTAGTAAAAAATTTTGAGTTTCCTAGCTAGTCAACCGTTTCAGCTATATTGGGTAACGGATACGGATCAGTAATTGTAACTTTGTTCAGCCCTCTATAGTCTATACAAAAACGGTATTTGGTTTCCCGATTTTGAGATTTCTTAGGCAAGAGAATTACTGGTGATCCACAAGGACTAATACTTTCCTTAAATATCCCCTCTTTTAATTGCTGATCAATAAATTTTTCAATTATTGATCTTTGATGAAATGGAATTCTGTATGCTTTTTCATAAACAGGTTTTGCGACCCCAGTTGGAATTGAATTTTATGCTCTACCAAATCTGTAGCTGGTAATGTGGGCTTTAGAATAAACAAATTCTTAAATTCCTGCAACAAATTTTCACTAGCTTCCGCATCTTGACTAGACAAATGGCTTAACTTACTTTTAAAACAAATATTTGATTTTGCTTGAACTACATGGACTCACATATTTTCTACCCCAGAATTATTATAACATCTCCCATAAAATTACTACTATCTAATGACTTATCTCTTAAATCTTCAATCTGAGCCAAACAGTGACCCTTTGGTACGACAACATCACTTCCGCTAAAATTTTCAATTACAACAGGTAGGCCTAAATATTTCTCCCAATTAATTTTTCTCACTTTACAAATACTCCTCTTAACATAACAACTATTTGAATTCAGCCATTCTGACTCCTTTGGTGATTCAACTAAAACAATAGAATTTTCTTCACAAGTAAGGTCAATCAGAATGGGTTCAAAAAACTTTTCCTGAAGATTTTGGAATATTCTGCTTAACTGTGGACTTTACAGAAGACTTATAGATCCCGTTAACAGGTAGATTCAGGGTAGCTAATCCTGCATCTGACCATGAATCTGTATTGCAGTCTTTTAGCGATAAAATTGGGTCTACATGCGAGTGTTTCCTCAAACCGATTGAATGCTCTGCCACGTTTATGCTAGCATTATATTTTGACAAAAATCTAATCCTTATACACCATGATAAGAATAATTAAAAGTTGAAACAACATACACCTTAGCATTATATTTTTCATTTTCTATAATTATATTAATATTTCTCATACCATAAGTTTTAATTTCTTGTTAAGCCAATAATCTTACAATCTGCTGGTTTCAACCCTTCAGTACCACATATAGCTTGTGATGAAAGAGAAAGCTCAGCACCGGTATCAGTAATCATAGTACAATCTTTAACTTCAATTACATCATCAATTGTTAAGTCTTTTATCTCTGAATTCTCCCTTAATGAAATTATTGGCACTCCTCTTATTGTTGTGAGTGAGGGCGCCAATGTACCCTTGGCGTACCCCTGAGCATTTAAATTACTTTGTGCATTACCACACATAGTTTTATTAAAAAATCCTCCCTTAGTATCTTCATTTGCACTCATATCATTACCTCCTACATTACCATATCTCCCAGAAAAAGCACCATTAAATCTCCCTCTGTTATTTCCATTAAAAAATCTTCCACCATTATTTCCTCGATACTGATAATTATTTCCCCCATGATATCTTGCAACATTATTACCTGCATACATGATTTGATTGAAATTTTCTCCCTGAAGTCCTCTATTAAATCTATGAGAATTATCATCACACATATGAACATAAGCACTACGTAAAAAGAACCAATTTTCCTGGAGATGTCCATTTTTTCCACAGTTGTAACAAACAATTTCTTTTTTAGCGTTAAAAACATGTTATACATTTTTATGGCCAGCTGAAGGCTTGTTCTTTACTTGTTGAAAAAGTATCGTGTAGTCAATGGCCTCCCGCTTTGGTTTCGGTTTTTGCAGTGTAACATATTCCCCAATTTCATCCTCTAATCCATTTAAATAGCAATCTAATTCTCTTTGATCGGATTCCCATAACAATGCAAGATTATAATCAGCTTTATCAGTTAAAGTGACTGTGTGACTATTTATTCCTTTAATACGATCTGCAAATTTCTCCATGACCTCATTTCAAAATCTATGCAAATTGTATAACTTTTCCCTGTAAAATCTAGGAATATTTTTTTTCTGAAACCTCTGAATTAATTCTTGTTTTAATGATTCATATGTCAAATACGCTTTACAGCTTGAATCATAAGCTGTGAATCTAAACACTTCGTCAATTAGACGAGTTTTCACCAATTTAAATTTTTGTTTACTGGAAAAATCGGCAAAGAAAGTCAAATTTTCAAATTTATGAAAAAAAAATTCTACATCATCCTTAGCATGACCCCCAAAAGAAATTTGGTCAAGCAATAAT
This sequence comes from Vandiemenella viatica, assembly GCA_031002005.1. Lineage (NCBI taxonomy): Eukaryota > Metazoa > Arthropoda > Insecta > Orthoptera > Morabidae > Vandiemenella > Vandiemenella viatica. Next base: position 5,600 of record JARYHS010014033.1, on the reverse strand, counting down.
GGTCACTGAATAGTGGCATTTACAGAACTTGCTTCCTTACTAGTAGTTGCTCTTTGTGAGGTTACTTTCGGCAATTTTTGACTGAGAATATTCACCGCGTCTTGCAAACTAACTTCTTTCCCGTCTAAATTAACAGCCATAGTTGATGGTTGCAGACTTACCTTACTTTAATTATGTATGTGGAGTGCTGTGATGAACGCGCCTAGTCGCCGTTACGCCGCCCCTGGACTGAGTCTGCTATCAGCGCCCGGAATGCTGAGTCGCCTGGAGTCGTCCGCCACTGTTGCCGGGCTGTCCAGCGCGAAAGCGACGCCCATAGCTGCTGATACCGCTTCCCGCAACTGCCTGGCTGCCTCCGTGAAGATCCTGTAGCGCCCCGCTCTTCTTCTTCGGGTCTCGAACTCAGGTCCCCTGACTGCAGAGACTAATTGCCAAATTTCGCTGTGCTGATACACCAACCTCAACCAAACCCTGCGAGCTGTTCCCTACTCCTAATCATATACAAATAAAGCTTCTGACACCAGTGTCGCTTTCCCTATATGTATATGTATATATAGGATCGTGCTATGATTATCGAATGGGTGTGCCAGGATGACTGACACATGGGTTCTAAATGGTTAACCTACGATGCCCTATGACTTGCGCCGACTTTATTCGTATCTTTTGCTCTTGAATTCTTCTCTCTTGAATCTATCCTCTTCTGCTCTTGCGCTAGTACCGAGCGTGGCGGTGTAACGGTTAGTGTTCTCGCCTCGCATTCGGGAGGACGGCGGTTCGAATCCCCGTCCGGGCATCCAGATTTGGGTTTTCCACGGTTTCCCAAATCACTCCAGGCAAATGCCGGGATGCTTCCTTTAAAAGGCCCATTCCTTGCCCTCCATCCTTTCCCGTCTCTAAAGACCTCGCTGTTGAGAGACATAAAGCAGTTAAAAAAAATCTTCTTCTCTTGCGCTAGTAAATAAACATGAACATCGAGGGTAACTTGTAATAGGAGAGGGAGCGGGCAGCTATGAGCTACTTGAAATGAAACAGTGATTCAGGAAACCCCATTTAATCTGAACTAACCGTAAATCATCTACAGTTGATGCTGTACAAGATTTGAGGTATTCCGTAACCCATAATATTGACCCTAGGGATGAAACTTAGACCTACAGTTCACAACTAACAGAGTATGGTAAGGTTGGTGCAGCGAATATCTATCTCCGAGGCCTAGATGTTAACTTGTATATCGTCAGTCAAGAAGTGAGAATGATCAATGTATTCTAGCTTGCTGGAAAAGTATTGGCTTCCATGCTCAGCACTGCACGTGTAGCTTGCAACCTGAACTGTCGATCGGCAGAAAATCAAACAACAGGACGTGCTTACTCGATGTCTGGCTGCAGTGAAACTTAGAAAACTTACATGATTTCGATATTACATTATTATAATAAATGACGTCCCGTCACACATGTAATGTATATATATGTATAAATATACTGTTAGCAGAACATACCTGCCTGGTTCCAATATTAAAAAATATACTCCCTGTTCCAAGCCTTACTCTGCTTTTGCTTTAAATATTTGTAACTGAAAATACTTTTTGTTAACTACCATTTATTAATTATTTAATCTCTGAAACATTTTTTCCTTGTGGAATAGTTCGTGTCTGTGATAACCTGGTAGGATCAGTTAGATGCTGGATCATGATCAGCTCTATTTCCACTTTAATAGAACCCTATTTGATGCTGTGTTTCAACATTGCTCTTTGTGTTTTTGTGAAGGTCACAGTTTCCCTAGTTCTTACACTGGATAAACTTCTTTTAGCTTGTTTGATAGTCACACTCTAGTAATTATAGTCTTTTCTATATGAATCGCTGATTTAGTTCCCTTTCATTGTTCTCAATCCTTTCTCAGTCCCAGTGGTATCAACAAGCCATAAAGCTTGAAAAAAAAAAAAAAAAAAAAAAAAAAACCCTCAGTAGTTGTAAATTTTCTTTGGTTCCATTTATCTAGATCAGCTTTGATGAATTTGGTATGTAAACAGAACGAGCCTGCTGAGCGAGCAGTAATGTTTAGATAATCTGCCAGTACGATTTGCTGTCTATGCTAGGCCTTGCCATACGTGTCCCATGGTTCCTGAAAATCACTTTAGATGAACACAAGACCATTTCTTCATAAATGCTGTTACATTTTCTTTATTGCATGACATTGTGGTAAGCACTAACAAAAAATGAACCTGTTTATATTATTTAGGATGTTTGTTTATATATAATACAAAAGAATTCATTCTTATAATACATATTATAATTTTGCTGTTCATTTAATAAATAAAAACGGCAAAATCAGCAATCAGTAAGAGCTTTCATGTAGCCCGTTATAGAATTATTTTCCTTTTGTTAGACCTGTACATTTGGTTGTATTTTGATACTAACTAATGTTTTAATTTACAAACTGTTTGGTATATGAATATTTGATGTTGTTTGTTTGTATTTATGTATGGTTTGACATTACCAGATATAATGGTCAGTGATTTTTTTTAAAAAGAACTTTGCAAATTTGTATTGATGTTAGCACTTCTTGCATGTATGATTTTATGTATATACACAGACGGAAAAAAAAAATCCCAACACCAAGAAAAAATTATTGTAGAGTAATGAAATTTGGACAATGCATTTGTCAAGTTAACATGTTTAATTGATTAAATTTTCAAGATCACAGGTTAATTTAAGCTCAAGAAAATGCATTTCAATGTGAAATACTGTTAAATTAATAGCCGGTGTAACCTCCAGAATTTTGAATGCAAGCCTGGAAACGTGAATGCATTGTGTCATACAGGTTTCGAATGTCACTTTGTGGTATGGAGTTCCATGCTTGTTGTACTTGTGCTGTCAATACTGGGACGGTCAGTGCTGGCTGTGGATGATGCTGGAGTTGTCGTCCAATGATATCCCATACGTGTTCAATTGGAGACAGATCTGGTGATCTCGCAGGCCAAGGTAACATGTTCGACACTCTGTAGAGCACGTTGCGAGACAACAGCGGTATGAGGGCGAGCGTTATCCTGTTGAAAAACTCCCCCTTGAATGCTGTTCATGAATGGCAGCACTACAGGTTGAATTACCAGACTGACGTACAAATTTGCAGTCAGTGTGTTTGGTATAACCACAAGAGTGCTCCTACTGTCATAGGAAATTGCTCCCCAGACCATGACTCCAGCCCTGTAGCGTGCATTCCACTGACTACAAGCCATCGCCGTTTGCGACTCCAGTGGTGTCAAGCCAGAGCTCATTGGAGGACGGAGTGGAGATCTGTTGTGTTTTCTGATGAAAGCAGTTCTGCCTTGGTGCCTAGTGATGGCCGAGTGTTGGTCAGAAGGAGGGCCAGGGGAACGCCTGCAACCAAACTGTCTGCGGCCTAGACACACTGGACCTACACCTGGAGTCATGGTCTGGGGAGCAATTTCCTATGACAGCAGGAGCACTCTTGTGGTTATACCAAACACACTGACTGCAAATTTGTACGTCAGTCTGGTAATTCAACCTGTAGTGCTGCCATTCATGAACAGCATTCAAGGGGGAGTTTTTCAACAGGATAACGCTCGCCCTCATACCGCTGTTGTCTCGCAACGTGCTCTACAGAGTGTCGACATGTTACCTTGGCCTGCGGATCACCAGATTCTGTCTCCAATTGAACACGTATGGGATATCATTGGACGACAACTCCAGCATCATCCACAGCCAGCACTGACCGTCCCAGTATTGACAGCACAAGTACAACAAGCATGGAACTCCATACCACAAAGTGACATTCGAAACCTGTATGACACAATGCATTCACGTTTGCAGGCTTGCATTCAAAAGTCTGGAGGTTACACCGGCTATTAATTTAACAGTATTTCACATTTGAAATTGCATTTTCTTGAGCTTAAATTAACCTGTGATCTTGAAAATTTAATCAAATTAAACATGTTAACTTGACAAATGCATTGTCCAAATTTCATTACTCTACAATAATTTTTTCTTGGTGTTGGGATTTTTTTTCCGTCTGTGTACTTTTATTATATTTCTCATTGTTTACCTTTTATTTTGTAGAATATGCTGGACGATGTCAAGCAAGAGAATTTGGAATTGGAGCCTGTTCCTGATGGGTAAGGTGTTTCCTTGCTAATTAAACAGTAAGGTGCAGTTGTAGAAATTTATGTTACTTAATCTGACCAAGAACAACCGTCTTTCTTTTTTTTTTTTTTTTTTTGCTGTCGTCAGTCTCAACTGGTTTGATGCAATCTTCCAGTCTTGAGAGGATTACATAGCCTTGGTATACCATTAGAGTCTTTAATGCAGTGGTTTCCCGTTGCCTTCTAAAACACTATGCCATTGATCATTTCTGATTCTGTTGTTTACAATCCAAAGGGCAAATGGGTGCCCTGAACCACTCCCCACTCTGCTGCCCTCTTTTTTGAGGCTGTTGGCAAGCAGTGGGTGATTCCTTATACCGGGAATCTTTCAGTCTCCAGAGCCTCATCTGTGCAAACGGGGTGCATCATGTGAAATTTGGTTTGAAGAGGCTAATATAGTCTCACAAACCACCACAGTCTTAAATGAAGATTATTCTGCCTAACATATATCATTTTTCTGTTGTGAATAATTTACCTGTTGCTTATTAAATTCTATACTAGCATAACAAGTGTCTAATATTGAACATTGGTTTTTTATAGGTGCAAATAAAGCTAAGTAATTGAATTTTTCGACTGGGGAAAAATCTCACCAAGCGTGGTTTGGTGAACGGTAACACTTTTGGCTTCACTTTTGGGAGGGCCGAATCGCCTTCAGCTCATCAAGATTAATGTTTTCAATATTTTCCCCAGTTTACTTCAGGCAAATACTTTGGGCTTAATTCCTCACCATTCCTTGCCTCTAACGACCTCAATCTTGATGAGTTGTAAACCATCTAATGCTCTGGCCTAAATTTGGAAGGACTCTCCTTTTTGAATCCAGATTTTTGGTTTTCTTCCATTTTAATCCTAAGAACTCCAGATGAATGCCAGGATGTTTTCTTCAATTAAGGCCATGACTGAATTCCTTCCCATTCCTTGTTCCCAGTCCTCCTCCATTGACCTAAAGCCATAAGGAAAAAGAAACAAATCCATAAGCCCAAAAAATTTGGAATCCTTAAGTTTTTCTTTTGTCAATTAAAGAACTATTTTTTGGGGATGTAATTTCTTTTTGTAAGTTAATAATCTATTGAGAGTCAACTCTCATACATAACGGTCCCATTTTGAAATCCGTGTAGAAGTACTTTTCAAAATCAGTCCAATATATTTATATATATGCCATACCAACAAACTGCACAATCATTATAAACATTATATAAGTCTCCTGGCAGATTGATACAGGTTGTGGTAGATTTCACTGTCATCATAAATAAATGCCAATTAGCTTCGAATCTAATGTAGGAAATATTAGTTTTCTTAGTTCTCTGGGTGGAGCCACATTGATGTTTAAAACCTGACTTATAAGTCATTTAGTTTGCGTATTTCTTCAGAGGTCTGCCACCTGTGAGTAACTGTCTGAAACGTGTGCTAACTGTCAGAGGTGGCATCTGCTTGTTGCCACCGCTAGCGC
>JARYHS010014032.1:0-24999 GCA_031002005.1 Vandiemenella viatica | reverse complement strand
TAACCGTTATCTTATGCTATTGGCCTCCTCGAAGACAGATCGAAGTAGCTGACCTTACGGCTCTGGCAGATGTCAGCGGAAAAGTTCTTATCGGCAGTGACCTTAATGCTAAACATTTCGACTGGAATAGTAGATACAACAACACAGCGTGTATAGTATTGAGACGCCTCACCAACAGAAACAACATGTACATATAGCCAACACACTACCCGAGCAACGGCAATAGACCAGATGTACTAGACATAGTTATCACCAAGGGCATCCTGGGTTACGTCGCCATCTCAGTCATAAACCGACTCTCCTCAGATCACTGTCGGTTATGGTAGAGGTCGAGGTTGGACCCTGGCATATTCATGAACCTGTCTTTCAACTACCATAAAACAAACTGGAGGCGCTACCAGGTGCTCCTACAGACTTAGCTAGCTGATCCACTCGAATTTAACAACATTGACTTGGACCTTCAGTCTTTTGAGGCGGTAGTCAAAGATTAAACCGCAGCTTGTACCAGCTCCCATTCCGCAGCTTTCCCCGCCTCCCCCCCCCCCCCCCACCTCCTGGCGGAAATCCGCAAAAAAACACGATTGCTAAAGACAGGAAGCATACGAAAAGCCGGAGGCCAGAGGACTACTAAATCGCTTGCAAAGGGAGATAAAGATTCCCTGATTGAGCATCAGACCAAGAGTCTCCATGCTCCACCCAGAGGATGGGTCTCTATGGCTACAAACAAGAAGACTCACCAGGCGAAGGCAGCGACTCCCCCCACTGCACGGCAAAGAGGCCTAGCTGTCACTCCGGAAGAAAAGATCAACGCACTTGCTGATGTCTTCGTTAAGAACTTCCAGCCTTCGCAAACAAATGTGGACCCCACCCACCTTACAGCAGTCCACCAGCGCCTCAGAGTCTACCTCGAAGCTGAAGACAATCATTAAATAGAGTACATCACCTCGGAGGAGGTACTTGTCGAAACTGCACCCACACGATGCACCAGGGCGCGATGAGATCAGCAACACTCTCCTCAGGCACCTACCACCGGAGTCCTCTGTCCACCTCGTCGCTATCTTTAATGCCATATTGACACGACAGCTTTACCCTCGACTGTAGAAACACGCTATAATATTGGAAATTCACAAAACTGGGACGACAAACACCTACCTCAGGATTAGAGGCCTATAAGTTTTCTCCCAGACATTAAAAATGTTTTCGAACGGCTGCTACTAAAACGTCTATCTGCCTTCATCGTTGACGCTATGTCATACCAAATCACCAGCTGGGATTTCGACGTGGTCATTCCACCACTCAGCAGTTGATGCGGGTAGCAAAAACGGTGACCCACGCTTTCAACTTGAAGAACTACAGCGCTTCGGTAATTCTTGGCATCTCGGTTGCCTTCGATTTCATGTGGCATCCGATGCTCCTGGTCAAGCTCTACGAACAGGGTATCCCGGGGCCATACGTGAAGCTTCTAAAATCCTACATCACTGGCCAGACATTCAGTGTCAAGGTGGATAAGGCTTCCTCCTCTACTAGGAACATCTAGGCAGGAGTTCCTCAGGGCTCCGTGCTTGGGACAGTGCTATACTCCCTGTACATCGCTGATGTACCGACTAGCAATGGTATTCTGACAGCTAATTACGCCGACGACACTGCGTACTTGGCGTCCAGCCGCAGTAGAGCACTAGCCACCCGGTCAATATAAGAAGTTCTCACAGTAACCAAGGCCTGGGATTGGAGGTGGCGTATAGATATATATCCATACTGATCTGGCCATCCTGATCTGGGTTTTCCATGGTTTCCCTAGATTACTCCAGGCGAATGCTGGGATGGTTCCTCACAATAGCCCATGGGCGCCACCTGCCACATCCCGTATATCCCTTCCAACCATTACCTTTCCTGATAGGTGTAATGCACCCTCCGCCAAACACTTTTAGTGAATCGCGGAGTAATAGTAATAGTAGTAATAGTAATATCCTACCAAGATCCAAGCGATTTGGGGCCCGTAGAGCAACTCATCCAGATCCATCACTTCGCTTGTATGGTAGAGAAATCCCATGCTCCATTACAGCACGCTGCCTGGGGATGACTCTAGACAAGAGACTGAACTGGTGTAGCCACATCAACGAAGTCCGGCTCGACAGCCTCTACTCAATACCAATTAAGGACAGCATACTAGCCCCTTCCACAGGAGTCAAGATATAGGCCTATATCTCGCTCGTACTCCCCATTATGGAATATACATGTCCTGTGTGGGAATACGCCAGCGACAAGCAAACCAGAAAGCTTCAGATCATTCAAAAGAGAGCCCTCCATCTCCCGTGCCAGTTCCCCAGGGATGCACTCATGAGGACGCCGGTATACCTAAATGGAAGGACAGATTCCGTCAGCTGGAAGAAATATGCAACAACCCGGCGGTCAACTCAGTTGGGTGCTATGACAGTAGACATAAAAGACTGCTCAGTCTCCTAGCAAATTGATACCCAACAACAAGACACACCGACAGTAAAAGATTGTAACATCTTCATTACATTGGAAGCAATGTCTTCGGACAAACACTGCACCCTCCACCTGCCTGTAACCTAAGGTACTGACGGTGCCGTGTTTGTGAGAGCAGAATAAAGAATTAGTATACATATGATATTGACAAACTGTAGTTAATTTGAAATTATTTACATGTAGCTACGTTAGTAGTAACTTAATTTTTTTCCAATCATTTCAAACTATTAACAAATAGTTAATTATCAAATTATCTTAGTTGATGGTTAAGGTAGGGCATTGGAATTTTAAGGTAGGGCATTGCCCCACAATGCCCCCCCCCCCCTTAGCTACGGCCCTGTGGAGTTTCCTGTCGTGCACAATGTTGGCCGAATGTCGATAGTTGTGGGGATGTGGGAGATATGATGATTAAAGTTGGCCAATGCATGGCGTTTTCATATTTCGACCAAGATTTGTGTCTTCTTATACTTCTCTTTCCTGCCACAAATACATAGCATGGATCATTGGTGTTTGTGTGTGGTAGTAGAATCGTGTCTCTTGTCGTGCGCTATGGTTGTTAGATGTCGGTAGCTATGAGAGTGTGGGAGATATGGGGGTTGAAAGTGGTCGACCTGCGGCAATTTCAGATTTCTGCCAAAGACGCATGTGTCATGGTATATCACTTTTCAGCGAAAACTGTCTATCGCAGATCACTGGCGTTTGTGTGTGGTAGTAACACAGAGTCACCTTTCGATCACAACGTCGGCCGAATTTCAGTAACTGTGGTAATGTGGGAGATATGGTGGTTGAAAGTGGCCGATCAAAGATATTTTCGTATTTCGACGAAAAACATGTGTCTACGCATTTGTCACTTTTCTGCCACAACTACGTAGCATAGAGCATTGGTGTTTGTGTGTGGTAGAATAATCGTGTCTCCTGTCGTGCACTATGGTTGTTAGATGTCAGTAGCTATGGGGGTGTGGGAGATATGGGGGTTGTAAGTGGTCGACCTGCGGCAATTTCATATTTCTTCCAAAGACGCATGTGTCATGGTGTATGATTTTTCAGCGAAAACTGTCTATCGCAGATCACTGGCGTTTGTGTGTGGTAGTAACAGAAAGTCACCTTTCGATCACAAACATCTGCCGAATTTCAGTAACTGTGGTATTGTGGGAGATATGGTGATTGAAATTGGCCTATCAAGGTTATTTTAGTGTTTCGACGAAAGACATGTGTCGCCGCATATGTCACTTTTCTGCTACAACTACATAGCATAGACCATTGGTGTTTATGTGTGGTAATAGCATCGCGTCTCCCATCGTGCACTATGGTTGTTAGATGTCGGTAGCTGTTAATACAAATTCTTTACAAACACGAACGAAGCCGTGGGCACCATCTAGTTTGCAATAAAATCAGTTACTAACTCTCTAACTGTAAATGATATTGACTTGCCTAGAAACTGGTAGATAGTGATTTTCGGGCACAGTTCGTATTTGGAACATCTCTTTTCTTGTTCCAGTCAGCATATTAGAACTCCACTTGCCTTGCTACCTCTTTTCCATTGTAGAAATTTGCTGATGAAAACGCTCACCGTGCTTAACACTGACACCCCCAAGATTTTCCGGGAAGAAGTTAAAGTGAGAGCCCAAGAAGGAAATTTTTAAGGACATATTGCATCCCTTAGCTTCATAAGAATGAAGAAGATCAGCCACTATGTCACAATAGTTTTCTGCTCTATGGTTTCCAAGGAAATTTAATGACTGTGTTTGTGGTCCTATAAAAATTCCATCCTTCAGTTTAGCATCACTGACTTTGGGGGATTTCGATTTCAATTACAAGAATCCATCAGTAAGTTTATTCTTAGCCTTAGGAAATTTTTCATTAGTTCTAATATGCAATGGGGGTAAATATATTTTTTCAGTATTCACTAAAGGGACATGTGACACTTTTTTTTGGCCAGGGATAAGAGATTCACATTTAGGCCATGATTTTATAATGTAGTGTGACTTCCTATTTCTGCTGTCACATTCGCAAAAAAAAAAAAAAAAAAAAAAAAAAAAAAAAAAACAGCAAAATTTGACGAACCCAAGATGCAAACCAAACAATAAAGCAATGACCATTAAGTCGCCATAGATATACGATTTATATTTTTCATATTGGTTTTTTTTTATAAGACTAGTTTAATATTTACCAGTGGCATGTGCTACACGTATTGATGGAAGTTCATTGCCAACTTTAGATGAGTCTATGAACAATCGCCACTCATTTGACCGATGTTGATGCTAATAGTTTTCAAAACTGAACAAATATCATTGCAAAACACAATACCATTTTCTTCAGAAAAGCAGTCTTTAAAATCACTATGGCGGTTACGATAACTACATATTCTTACATCTTTCTGCAGTAGATTCCAGCCTTTGAATCTGGAAGTTAATACTTCAGTTGTGTGGACAAGTTTAAATCCAGAATCAGGTCATGAAGGTCTTGTTGAATGGAAAAGTATGGTTCTGATGAACAGCTACTGCCTTCATATGAAGGATAATTTTTATAATCATGATCATCTAAATCATTTTCAGTTTGAGCTAGTTCAGGATCAGAGTAACTAGTTAAGGTCTTATCTGCATATACTGGTACAGGGAAATCTTCATTGTGTAAGACAGGCCTAATTGCAGATGGCAAATATGGATACTTAACTGTATATTTTGATTTAGATGTGATTCCTTTAATATTTGTTAAACAAAAATAAGAAACACTTAGATGATATTTTGGCTCCCTCCAAATCATGGGAATTGCAAATGGCGTATGATGTGTACTATTTTTCCACTCAGCCAACAGCCTTATCACACAAAACACAGCATACATTTGAAGCCCAGCTCTTATCAAAATCACCCATTTGACAGCCACCATAAATATAGCAGAAGTTATCTGCATTATTTTCACACTTTCATGGCATGATAAAAAAAAAAGAAGGAAACTCTACAAAACAAAGTTCACAATACATTGCTAAACAATTTCACTAGTGGTATTCATGCTAACAAGTTCACAGTCAGCTTAACAATGACATGTCACAATGCCAGATTAACAGGTCTGCGTATGTCAAATCTTGTGTACTGCACTTTCATTTATTTTGGTGTTTCAGCGTTATATTACATATAATTTCTTTAAATACAGCTCGAATAAAATCATTACATATAAGGTAAAGGTTCCTATGACAGGTCAAAGAGAATCCTAAAATCAAATTTTAAAAATAGATGTTAAAAAAAAATGTGCCTGATGGAAAAATTCTGACTAAGTACATATCTGAATTCAGAATGAAGAAATGCACTGGAGTCACTAATCAGATTTCTTGCGAAGAAAACCTTGTCGACCAGAGTAATCTAAGTTCTCCATTCCAATGGGAACGGTTGGCTCATTTATACCTGTATGTCGTAATAATATATTATGAGGATGTGATGGGCTCATGTATGCATGGAGAACAACATGGAATAGATGGTTTTGTCTATGCCCGAAGCCATATCGGAAAGATGCGCAGAACTGGTGTTCCAAATGTTCGATGAGTTTAAGAGAATATCGGTTATCTGGATAAGGGACTCTATTCGGAGCTATTCTTTTGGCAATTCCTTCCATACATGAGCTGAAGTTACTGAAGGTTTATATTTAAAATCCCTCAAGCATTTTATCTTGTCGTATATTGAAATCGTGCTTAATCTTTCCCCAATGTTTCACAGTACTTGATCCAGCTTAGAACTAGTTTTTTTGGTATTTTAGGTAATGTGATAATGTTGGTTCCATCTGGTATGTGTTAAAGCTAAACGTATTTTTGCTATTGCTCTTGACCATTCCTGTTCCACCAAACTGTTGGACCTTTTCCGGAAAGATTCGTCATATTCCTGGCGGTATTGATTTACCTACAGCTATTGTAATTGCTGAAACGAACTGCTTGTATGCATACACAGTATTCCCTCGTCCAAGTATCTCTTGTAAAGATCCCAGTCCTATTATTTCTTAACTATGCAGGCAACCAATATTGAGTTGAATTGGCAAATGATCAGATCCTGGATTCAGTTAGTACTTGCAATGTGGTTGTGGATGCTGTGCTTGGTAAACACAATGTCAGGTCGATATGGATCGACTTCCGCCTACTCTGTTGACGTCGAAGTTCCGTCATTTATAATTACAAGGTTATCGTCTTCTACCATATCGATTACGGATGCTCTGAAATATTGTCATATTGGCAGTCCCAACTTCGGCTATGTGCACTAAATTCACCCGCTAATAAATAGGGTGGTTATATTTGTTTAAACAGATTTATTCAATCAATCCATCCGACTTTTGTTCGAGGATTACAGTACAGTGATAATACAATAGTGAGTGAACATTTTTTAAATCGAATTCGTATCGACATTGCTTGGAATGGAAGGTTATTAATGTTTAATTACTATAAATAATGTGCTCATCAGATATGTATAGATGAATTTGAATCGCTACTCCTCCTTTTTCGTCTGACCAATTTTTTCTGTACATTTGGTAATGTTTAAAAGAGACTTTTAAAAAATTGATCTACTGTTACACTGAAGAAACGTGGGAGAAGGGCATGTGCGACCTTTTTTTTAATAACTGGGTTTATTAAATCGACGTTTCAATGTTCTTCTCAAGTACGAGACCTTGCATGTGAGTTCCACTGAGTAATTTTCCTTGCGAAATGTGGGAGTACAGATGCGACTTTTTTTTTTTTTAAGTGTTGGGTTCATGAAATGGTCGTTTTAATGATTTTCTCAAATAAATAACTTACATGAGGGATCGACTGTGCTGTTAGATCGTGTCTGCTCTGTTATTAATATTACTAACAACATAAATGTTTCCACTAGTGAGATTTCCTCCGATAGTGCCTCTTATTTTGACAGACTATTTGCATGAAATGTGGTAGAGATGGATAAGGATTATAGGTTATTGGATGTGTTGGACCACCTAACGTCGATGTGGTCTCCTACGCGCAACCACTTTCAGAATAAAACTGCGAAAAATTCTTTCTTAATTTATGATCTTACCTACTTGGATACCTTAATCTTTAAAACGATACGTCATTTATCGATTTCGCTTAGGTATCGAAGGAGAAATAATATTGATACTTTTGCCCTTTAAGGATCGAATTCCAAAAAGTTCCTTTTATAAAATAAGGTGTGACCAAAGCAGACACCTTGGTCTTTAAAATTATACCTCATTTATCGGTTTCGGTTAGGCATCAAGGAAGATAAATGGCTCGTTACAGAAAAATGTGTTGAAGAAATTATTAGTACTTTTGCCCTTTAAGGGTCGAATTTTGAAAAATTACTTTCATAAAATATTGTGTAACGGAACCGAAGACCTTAAGAAGATCTCAATCTTTAAAATGATACCTCGTTTATCAATTTTGTTTAGTTATCAAGGGAGATAAATGACTCGAGACACAAAAAACGCATTTTAGAAATACTGATCTTTTTGCCCTTTAAGGACTAAATTCAGAAAAAATCCATTCTTAAAAATTGATGTGACCACAAAGGAGACCTTAATCTTTAGAACGATACCTCATTTTTCTATTTCGGTTATATATTAATTTTTAATATGATACCTTATTTATCTATATAGATATGGAGGGAGATAAATGGCACGTAATACATCAACGCGTTGCAAAAAAAAAAAAAAAAAAAAAAAAAAAAATAAAATAAATAAATAAATAAAAAAAAATTAATTTCTATATTCAAGTGTGGAAAAGAAATTCTTAATCCACGTGTACGAAGTCGCGGGTATCAGCTAGTTATATACAGTATAAACTAGCAGAGTAGCCGGCGTTGCTCGGGTTGTTTGTGGTTGATTTATCGCTATAGAATCTTTATATCTAAACGCACTTTACCACCTTAGCAACAGAATATATTCGATACTTTTCTCCATTAAAGTGCTTGACAATGAGCACGAAGTTAGACCGTTTCACGCTCGGCGTAATGAATATTAGAAAATTAAGAAAATTCACACCTGCCCTCTTCAGTTAATGGCAGGATATCAACACAATTGAGTCTTCTGAGGAAATCGACATTTTATTTAATGAATGGAGAAGATGATCATAATAAAAGCAAAACTCACTTTTTTGTGTTTCCATCTGAAGAATTTAGGAAATTGTCTCTGAAGCTAAAATACTGCTGTGTTGTCAGTACCTAGCCACTTCCAAAGGCCCCTCATGCTGTGTGGAAGTTTCAGATAATCGAGACTACGCATGGCGATGACTGTCAACAGTTAAGTGCATTCCACACTGAGTAAATTTCGTTACTAAACCAATCAATACCGGTTACTTTCGAATCGTTACTTGTTACTTCCGGTACAATCGAACAATAGCATGAAGCGTTGTATCGAGTCGCGACGCATACGGGTTAACTTCGTTACTATATTATCGTTTCGTTACTCATTACTTTCGGTACTATTAAACACTAACATGAAGTATTGCATCGCATCGCATACGGGACGACTTCGTTCGTACTTGGTAAAGTTTAAGTAAATTGTTTATTTAATAAAATAAGTTTAGGTAAGTTGTACATTAGGATAAAACTTAAATTCAACTAATTAGCGCATGGATCTTACGGAAAAACCTCTGAATGTACACATGATTTACTTTAATGAATATTATATACGAAAGAATAATCTACTTTCAAAACAAACACCTGTTTGCATACAAAAAAGACCTGACCGTTCACCTGACAGTGACATATCTAGTGACAATAACTAATGACGGTAATTTTTTTAAACTAGCCTGCTCAAAACCCTGCATAGAAGCGCGATGTGATAAGGGGACATGTATTTAACAAGTATTATAATCTCATCAAAGTATCTCGTTTTTAAATAGGAGGTTTCACGACTGTCTGTCTTCCTTTATGGTGTAGCGTCCCACTATTATTATAATGACCCGTTACTTATTCGTCAGGATGGATAAGTTGTATTTGGTCACTGTGGGCGTTTAGCCAGTTTTACTTACTTGGGGCGCGTCTGCTGCTGCTCCCGTAGATGGTACTCCCGTCTTGGCTTTGGCTAGCTTACTAGTCTATGTACTTGAATCAGAATATCTCTGGCATGCGTCAATCAAAGAGACTAAGTGCACACATAGATTTACTCTTTGCTAGGCGGGCTGTTACAGTCATCCAATGGCCACGAGCAGGATTCCAAGCACTTAGTTAATATAAAAGACTGATGGACTTACATTGGTTATGACGGCTGATAGGCTGACTAGCGGGCATGGCTGGCCTTCGATCCCCACTTGGTGTTTAACACAGCATAGTGGCTGTGTAGTTACTCAAACTTGACTTGACCGACTTCCCCCGAGCCTCGGTGAGCTCGCGCTTATATCTCATCAGTTGCGTAGCCTGACCTCGTTCTAAGGGCAATCAACTGACAGCTAGCGTTTCTCGAACCTTCTTCACGAGCCCAGTTTCCATAGCTATTGCTCGCCGACCTGGATTTCTTGCTGACCAATCTTGCGACATCCCACGCCAGGCGCTCACTGCCTGCGACTGTCGCCGCTCATACATTATCATTATACCGATTTTCTTATTTCCCAAAATATACTGCAATTATTAAATCGGTCTGCTACAATCGTTTTCATTTATTTTTGTAAATTCTTCATCTTTTTGTGATAGGTTTGTTAAAATAAATGAGGACATACCATCAAATCGGGCCTGCAGGGAAAATACTATTGACTCCCGCGTTAATAGTTTCATTTTAAAACTATAAATATCCAAAACCTTTTTTTTTTAACTGCTTTACGTCTCTTAACAGCGGGGTCTTTAGAGACGGGAAAGGATGTGGGGCAAGGAATGGGAATGAATCCGGCCATGGCCTTTTGAAGGAAGCATCCCGGCATTTGCCTGGAGTGATTTGGGATACCACGAAAAACGCAAATCTGGATGCCCGGACGGGGATTCGAACCACCGTCCTTCCGAATACAAGGCAAGAACGCCAACCGTTACACCACCACCGCATTTATGATTGATCACATGGATCCTGCGGTAATAATACAATAACTAACACCAGGCAAAAGGAATAAAGTCATTGTAACTTGTTCTATGTTTATGGAATACTTTAACTGTAAAAAAGGGAAGCTAGATTTGTTTCTGGAAATTATCGCAGAACGCAATCAGTAACAGATATGATAAAAGAACTGGAATGGGATTCATTGGAAGACAGGAGGAGGGTGAAGATGGTCATGGGAGTGTACAAGGCGAGAGTAGGGAGAGAAAGGGAGTATGGGCTCGTACCCCGGACCAAAAAAGTGTAACATTAAAGGAAGCCGCCTCCCCTCCTTGTAATTGATACCGCCTCCCCCTCCCCTCCTTGTAACTGATACCCTCCTTGTAACCTGACACCATTCCGCTGACTTTGAAACCTCAGTTTCCCCTCTTTGTAACCTGGTACCCCTTCCACTCCCCTCCTTGTAACCTGAAACCATTCCGCTGACCTTGAAACCTCTGTTTCCCCTCTTTGTAACCTGATACCCCCTCCCCTCCCCTCCTTGTAACCTGACACCATTCCGCTGACCTTGAAACCTCAGTTCCCCCTCTTTGTAACCTGATACCCTGTGCAGGTGTTCCTTCCGTGTAACCTGATATCCTACCGTTGACCTTGAAACCCGATACTTTATGCAGGTGTTCCAGTGTAACCTGAAACCCTTCCACTGGCCTTGAAACCTGATACCACGCGGTGTAACCTCATATCCTACCGTTGGCCTTGTAATCTGATATTCTATGCAGGTGTTCCTTACCTGCTGTAACCTGATACTCTGTGCAGGTGTTCCAGTGTAACCTGAAACCCTGCCATTGGCCTTGAAACCTGATACTCTATGCAGGTGTTCCTTCCGTGTAACCTGATACCCTTTTGCAGGTACAAACCTATTGTAACCTGATACCCTGCCTCTGGCCTTGAATTCGAAACCCCTTGCCAGCAACCGGATTTTAATCGATGCGCCGCGCAAGAAACCGGTTTGTAGAGCGGGAGGGCGAGCAAAAACCGGTTCTCGCTACCTGGAAACGTGCTGGGGTAAGATGAACACGTGTTTACGCCAGGCTAGTCGACTCACGCCCTTTGTATGATGTTAGTAAGAATTAGGACATTCATGAATTGAAGTTTAATAATAATAAATTTAGGTGTTTGTATAAATAAAAACACATTGTATTTAATTTGATTTGTTTTTTAATTCAGCCACCATTGGGCAATTAAAAATACATTTTTAATGGCACATACAGCATTACAAAATATGTTTCCTTTAAAAGTTTTATCAAATTATTTTTCGTGAGTTTAGTTATTTAAAGATGAATGAGATTAAAAATAATGATAACAACGACAACCTGGACTTGACGGCATGTATTTTCAATGAGTTAATGATATTCACTTTCATCTCTCGTAGTTCTAGGGTACAAAATATATTTAAGGATAGTGCAACTTTTCTAACAGTTATCATATAGCTAGGTGAAACTTTCTGACGAGATTTTATGACTAGCTACATATGGGGAATTTCAGTTTAATGTCTCAATTTTATTCCTCGATAGTTCTTAACTCATATGGCAGTTACTTTCTGTTACAATAAAAGCGTCTCACGTAATTACAGATCTTTTAGCGCCAGTGCGACATAAAGGTTAAAGCGTCTGACTGGAGACTGAAAGGTCCCCGGTTCGAATTTCCGTATCGGTGGTGGATACTCTTAGGCATGTTACCAGACATAGCTAGCTGTGAAGTATTCATGGTTCATTTTTCTACGTTAAACTGCAGGTGCCCTTAAGTAAGATAAGAAAGGAAGGAACTACCCACCCTATCTCCAATATATCTCCTTCGGTAAGGTTTCAACCAGAAACTTAAAGTACTTCACTTTTAATTGTGCGCTCTAAGAGTGAGTGGCTGTTTAGAAAATTAAACTCTGCAAACAACGCAGTAGCGTTCACGCAGCGTCGTTGATGGTTGTACGTAGACCTTGAATCGAAAATTTACTGCCGCTGCTGCATTGTAATAAATTATTTAGGTGGAATATACCGATTCTACTAGGATCATCCTGTACTAAGAAATGTTCCCAGGACGGATGCAGAGGTGACCAAGACCTACTAACTGCGATAAGTTCGGCGAAAGACGTTTGTGACGGCGAGTGTTTTGGACAAAGTTTTGTGCATATTCTTACAGCTCAGACCGAGCGTGGTGGGTGAGCGGTTAACTCTCTGTCCTCGCATTCGGGAGGACGCGGGTTCGAATCCCCGTCCAGGCATCCAGATTTGGGTTTTTAATGGTTTACCTAAATCATTCCAAGCGAATGCCGGGATGCTTTCTTCAAAAAGGCGATGGCAGAATACCTTCCCGTTCCTTGTCTCCCGCCTCTAATGACCTCGACTTCGACGAGGCATAAAACCATAAGTAAAAAGAAAAAAAATCTTAAGCCCAGTACGTTTTCCTTTACTTTAGAATTACCGTTAATATTTTCTATTGCAGAGACTAAATGCTGATGTGCGGCATTCAATTGGTTCTTTGTGCTTTCAACGCCTCGCAGAATATTGAAGAGAGACGGTTCGAAATAGTTTCATCTCCTACTAGCAATCATTATACAAGAAATATTCTTTCATAAAGTTTGCTCAGTAGTAGGAACTTTTCGTGTGCGTCAGAAGTCAGAAGCCGGGACTCCTGATGGAGCTGACATTACTACCGATTTACTACTAGAAGGATGTATGCAGTTCAAATACACCTTTCTGAGTTGTTCATCATTACCAATTGTTCGCTATGGTTGCTAGCAGGAGGCAAGATGAAAATATAATGACACGAATCCAGGGAACTGAGGTGAGTATTACTAGTCATGTAGATTTGTTGAAAAGCGCAAGCACAACAAAGAAATGTTAACATGAGACGTTCTAATCTCATTTGATTGTAACTCATAATTGCCTGCGTTTACCATTTACGAAGTTATGTTACTGTTTTGAGGAAAAGTTGCATCTGGGACATGCGCATACGAACTGTGTATCGAAATGTTAGATGAAAGTTAAACTAACAGCAATGGTTCAAATAATTCACGCACAGTCGCTTTTACTTGTGCGCGCTAAGAGAGAGTGGCTGGTTAGAAAATAGAAGATAGTGTGAATTATCAATAGCCAACTCAATGGTCTAAGACTATAAAAAAACTAAAGGCATTAAAATTAAGGTATTTCGATTTTAGTGAATTATGAATGAAACTAAATGCGAGAATTTGGTGCAACAACTAACAGGAAGCGCTATTTGTTTAACAGTAAATTAGAAGTTCGGATGTCGAAAGCTAAGTGGATCATAGAATACCGAGCATGTTGGGTGAGCAGTAATGTTCGGATGTATCGTTCTCGAGGATAAGCAGCACGGTTTTACAGTCGGATTTTCTTTCGTTTCCCAAAAATCACTCGAGGTGAATGCTGGGATCGTTCTAGTGCAGTACTCCTTTCAGAGTAATTTTTTATATGCCGATCTAGCTATCATGTCTGGTAGGAGGGTTTTTAACGATGGGGACTGTCATGTGGAGGTGGAGGGTTCGATTCCCGACCTGGCTGTTCATTAGAATTTGTTGTAGTACTACTATAGAAACAAATAGCCGTTTATCGCCTATAGTAGCCACGACAAGGAAAAACACGTTTAGTGGTGTTTTTGTCGGTAGGAAGGGATGATTTTTTTTATATATATTCGTATACATTTGAGGCAATTTTTTCTTGTATTTTTGGCCTGGAGTCCTCGAAACGTTATTCACATTCAAAAGTAACAGAGTTTCGACCTTCCACGCGCTCTGTCTATGTCGTGGCTAACAAGTCTACGGTAATGCGTTTCTACATGGGCAGAGAAGCCCTTAAATACTACCGTGCTTTGTTCTTCACTCTTCAGCAAAACGCGTAAAAATTCTCTCACTTTACACTGATTTCAAAATCTCTACGGTCGTACTGTACGTTTAAGGAGGAATACACCGAAGATAATGTCCACTAACTTGTAGATGATGACCGAGCCCTGCTGGGTGAGCAGTAACGTTCGGATCTATAGTTGGCGAGGATATGCAGCACAGTTTTACAGTCAGGATTTCTTTCCGTTTTCCAAAAATCACATGAGGCGAGTGCTGGAGTTCTTCGTCGTGCTTTCAGAGTTATTGTTTTAAATGCTGACCTAATATCGGGCATGATGGGTAGTTTTTAACGTTGGGACTGTCATGTGGGAGGTTCGATTACCAGTCCGGATGTTTATTATTACCTGTTGTAGTAGTACTTTAGACACAAATAGCCGTTTTTCGCCTAGAGTCACTGCGATAACTTTGACAACGAAAAACGCGTTTAGTGGTGTTTGTGTCGGTAGGGATGATTTTTTTATTCATAGCCATTGGAGACAATTTTTCTTTGCTTATTTGGCCGGGAGCCCTCAAATAGCTATTCACATTAGAAAGTAACAGAGTTTCGATTTGCCACGCGCTCCGTCTATAGTCGTGGCTAACAAGCCTACAGTAATGTGTTTCGGGATGGGCAGAGAAGCCCTTAAACAATTTCGTTTTTGTGGACGGGTCATTTGATCTTCACTCTTCAGCTAGCAGACTGTCAAACGCGTAAAAAATTATCTCACTTTACACTGCTTTAAAAATCCCTACGGTCGCAACACAGGAATTCGCCGGAGATAACCTCCACTATGTTGTAGAAAATATTAGATCATTTTTTAAATTTTTCATCAGTGCCAGTGTACGAGTCTGCTCCGAAGTCTAAACGGATCTCGTGTACAACCCCCAAAGGGCACATAGTGAACAACGTGACGTGGACAGTTCTTATCCCAACACAAGGCAGCACAGAGCACAGTTAGGGGGAAAATGGAAGAATGCATACTTCCTGCAGAAACAGCGGTTACAGATGAATATTGGCGGGGATTGGTTTCATGAACTGCGCCTCTCAAGAACAAGCTAGGAAAGGCGTCAAGCATAAATTCTGAAAGCATATACCTTTAGGACTTACAGAATATTGAAAACTTGTACACACCAGTGTAAGGATCATAAAAAAAATACGCGGTCTGACTACTATCGACAGACATTCCACTATTTCATGAGTTAGCGGTCAGGTCCTCATTCTATTCCTATTACCCGCATATTCTGACAAGGTGTGTAGTGGGAATTCGCCTGGACTGATTTCAAGAAACTATTGAGAGGGGGGGGGGGGAAACTGAAATCTGGATGGTTGGACGGGGATTCGAAACTGCATCTTGCCGAATATGTGTCTAGGATGTTTCCGCTCACCAACCAGCCCTCAGTACCCTATCATTATAAGCCTTCTAAGCTCTTACTCACACTATGGCCACGGAACTAAATGCTGCATAATCAGCAATTACGTCATAGAAAGATTCCACCCTCAGGAAAACCAATGTGTTGTATACATCTTATGCCATAATTTTTCGTAAGTTAATGTTTTTCGAAAGCCGGAACTTGTATGAATTAACTGTTTGAGCTTACATGGTGATCTCTAGAATAACCCACAGAGCCAACACACACTTAACTTTACCATAACGGTAGACCAGTCAGAGCATGTCAGCTACATATGTATGCATCATAGAGCTCAGTGTTATTGATCAAAGGTGACGACAGAGCATATACCGACATAGAAGCTGACTTCGACACGGAAGGCTGTTTGCATTTCATGAAGATGGGTGACATACACGGACACCATATATATGTATATCCAGGTACTAGTCAGAGAATTAGAACCATGAATCGAGCATTACAGGGAGCAAAAGAGAAACAAAATTTTGTGAAAAAATACACAGTGTCAGTAAGAAGCATGAAAATCCTATATATCTCCAAAATTTCATGAAAATCGCAAAAAAATGATTAAAATATGTAAAAATCTTGCCAAAGTTACGTAATTTCCTACAAAAATGACATTGTCGATTGACATGACAATTACACTTGCGTGTATCATAGAGTACAGTGCCCAAATATGTGATGTGTTTTCATTACCACACTGGGATACAGAAAAGTGTCATATATGTACAAAAGTGTATGTTTCAGCTGTCGCGACAGATCCCAGAGAAACCTGCACCGCCCCTCCATCACACACATCATGTTACCGCCAGGGATTGCAAAGGATGAACACTACGGATGTTATCGATAAAAGGGGTAGGCAGTACATATACTGACATAGAAGCGAACATTAACTCAACGAGGTACAGATAAAACTACTATCAGTATGCATACGATCCATCGTATCTTATATTAAACTCTGGTTGCCACAAGTGGTTTGGAAAACTATGTGCTGAGTATTCACCACACATACAATCTTCCCATAATGATAGGGTGTGCGAAGGATGAAACAGCATAACTTACATTAAAAACAGGTTACTATAGGATTTTAAACTGTGTGCTATATTGGGGTAAGATACGTTAGGGTAATCCAAGTTAGGTTAGTCCATCACATTTTAGCAGTACTAAGGTTACTGTAGGCTGGCATATTGAGTAAAGCTAAGTTAAATCTCGATTGAGGTGTTAGAGTTATATGCGCCATTCATTCACAATCGCTTGTGAAGCGTTTACTTCATGTAATGAATTTGGGATAAGTTAGCGTAAGCTTAGGTTAACCCTTATTTCTCACAAACTGGAGGCGCGTGTGAAGCTATAACTTTATGTAATGAGTGTGGGGTACACCAGAGTTTAACCCCAGTTTTAGGTTAATCAACCATCACACCCTAGCAGTAATTGAGGTTATTGTAGGTAAGAAATGTTAGGCAGGCCCAGCTTGTTACGTGTTAGGTCAAGAAAACGCGCTCGCGCGTTAACCTGACCTAATCGTGGACGGTGATTTTAACGTACCGTTGGTTAAGTGGGAAACATAGTATGTTCAGGTCAGGTGAAAGAGATAGGTTAGTAACCGAAACTTTCGTAGAATCATTCGCGGAAAATTCATTTTTAATAGATGGTCAAAGATCCAACGCGGTGCTATAAAGATTGCTCGTCCATTTTGGATCTTTTTCTTATAAGCAAAACGGATATTATAGATACAATTTGTATAGAAGACATTATAAGCGGCCACAAAGCGGTTGGAGTAACTTCAAAATCTAGTCTGACATTGAAACAGGATAAACTCGTATATTGTCTCGGTAAGGCAAACGATAAACCCATGACGTCACGAAGTGAGAAGCCAATCAGCGTTCAAGGTCGTATGACGTCACAAGATGGCGGATCGTTAGTTCATTTGGTGGCCACTAGGGGGGCAGCACCGGTCGGGCTTGCGCATGCGATAGTTCCTTGACCGGCCGCGAGATGGCGACACCTCCCAAGGGCTTAATTTCTTTGGGCGCAGACATTCCACTCCCCCAAGAGAGCGGGGAAAACCCAACCCCTGGGGCAATATCTATTTCTGTTCTGGAATGCGGACGTCAGACAAGTTTCTACATGACGTGGAGTAGCCTTAGGCTGTCGTGTACTCTTGTGACGACAAAACTATGGATTCTGTCTATCACTCTAGTTCCTAGTGACCATTCCACAATGAGACGTGTGTTATGTATACCAATTCCACCTTTACCGAGAAACTTAATTAAAGTCTTATCTTCGAGGAGTTTAAATGGACCCATTGGTTTAAGTAGAAAGTGGAGGATTAGTTCATCTATTCATCGAGTATGATGGTCTCCAAGATATCCTGAATCAACTTCCTCTAAGATGTATACTGTTTGATACAGATGTCAAGCTATCTAAAGAAGATGGTTTTGACGTCACGGCCAAGGTATAAAGGCCATCACATCACCCAGTTCACCATCAGTTCCCGGCCAGCGCTCGTCTACTGCAGTTTACTATGGCTAGTGAAATGCTCCTCTTTTCAACACGCTACAAGTTAAACAGCAGTGACAACAAGCGCCTCACTGTGTTTTGTCACCTAAACTGGAATTTAATCCAGTAGTTGTACTCGAAAAAGTTGGGTTCAATAAAGTCACCATCACACATGAAGAGTGGGATGCACTGAAGCAGGTTGTTTATACAATTGGTGGCTTTTTCAACAACACGGAGCATCTACAAATGAGTGTGTCACGCGGCAACCACACCATCTCATCCCGAGCAGTGGCTGGAGCGAAAACTATATCGTTTTACAACAAAGCTGTTCCTGCCTATGGTGCGTTTCTCAGCGAATCAACATGGTACAACATTGTCGACGCCCTGCCTGCAGTGACCAGCGACATCAACACCTTGAAGCCCTGGAGTTACCAAGTACAACAACGAGTCTGTGAATACTTTATCAGTGAAAGTGATTAGTGACTACCCCTGTTGTTGTATGCAGGGTCTTATAGATTTGAATTTTGATAGACATGTCAATGAAAATTCATAAGTCCCTGTTCAACACTAGTCTATGAACGTTTAAAGTTAGAAATCAAGGCATAAAAAAAACTGTTAGTGTGTGACGACGTTAAGCGCAAAGTAGAACAAGTTGAAAGTGGTAATATGTAAATAAAATCATTTTACCTGATTTTTTCTTTTGTCATATCACCTATCCTAATTAAATACTAAGATAAGATATATTTTTAAAAAAAATCTTTTATTTCACCCACCAATTGACGATTAAATATACATTTTCAATTGCACACATATTATTACAAAAATATATGTAAGTTACAAAGTTTCCTCAAATTATTTTTCTTGAGATCTCGTAGGGGTGGACATCCTAAATTTTCTATGTTGAAGCATACTTTCTTCCTGATAATTTTCTGCAGCCATCTTGCCTTCTCCCGTCCTTTAACTTTCTTCCTGACGTCAGTCCTTCGACTGGTTTGATGCAATCCTCCATCCCGAACTGTCCTGTGCTAACCTCTTCGTTTCTACATATCCCTACAACCCACATTCTTAATAATCTGCTTCATATATTCTAATCTCTGTCTTCCTCTACAGTTCTTACCTTCGACTGTTCCCTCCACTAACAAATTAACCAATCCAGCATGTCTCAAAATATGACCTACTAGCCTGTCTCTTCTTTCTGTAAGCTTCTTCCACAAGCTTCTTTTCTCACCCATCATTTCCAAAACTCGTTCATTTCTTACTTTCTCTGTCCACATAATTTTCAGCATTCTTCTGTAGCACCACACTTCAAATGCTTCATTTTTCTTTATTTCCGATATTCATAAAGTCCATGAGTCCATAGAGTTTTAAAAAGTTCTTTCTAATTCCTAGATCAATATTTGAAACTAAAAGGTTTATCTTTTTCATGAAGGCTCTTTTTGATAATGCTATTCTGCTTTTAACATCGTTCTTGCTTCAGCCATCGGTTGTAATTTTGCTTACCAAGTAACTGAACTCACTTACTTCTACTATTGCATTCGATCTTATTTTAATATTTAATCTACTAGTATTGGTATCATTTCTGCTACATTTCATCACTTTTGTTTTGCTTTGATTTATATTCAGTCCAAAATCTTCCTTCAGTATTTTGCTCATGCCATTCAGTAACCTCTCAATATCCTCAGCCCACTCTGCTAACAAGACAATGTCATCAGTAAATCGTAGCATACTGATTTTTTCTCCCTGAAAACGTATGCCACATGGAAATTTTTCTTTAACTTTCTTCACTGCTTCTTATATACAGGGTATTACAAAAAGGTACGGCCAAACTTTCAGGAAATACTGTATTCCTCACACACAAACAAAGAAAATATGTTATGTGGACATGTGTCCGGAAATGCTTACTTTCCATGTTAGAGCTCATTTTATTACTTCTCTTCAAATCACATTAAACATGGAATGGAAACACACAGCAACAGAACGTACCAGCGTGACTTCAAACACTTTGTTACAGGAAATGTTCAAAATGTCCTCCGTTAGCGACGATACATGCATCCACCCTCCGTCGCATGGAATCCCTGATGCGCTGATACAGCCCTGGAGAATGACGTATTGTTTCACAGCCGTCCACAATACGAGCACGAAGAGTCTCTACATTTGGTACCGGGGTTGCGTAGACAAGGGCTTTCAAATGCCCCCATAAATGTAAGTCAAGAGGGTTGAGGTCAGGAGAGCGTACTAACATACTAACGAAACTAAAATGAGCTCTAACATGGAAAGTAAGCGTTTCCGGACACATGTCCATATAACATATTTTCTTTGTTTGTGTGTGAGAAATGTTTCCTGAAAGTTTGGCCGTATCCTTTTTGTAACACCCTGTATACAAGTTGAATATTAACGGGGATAGACTACAACCTGGTCTCACACCCTTTTTAACTAATGCACGTCTCTCGTAATTCTCTACTTTTATTATAGCCACTTGATTCTTTTATAGTTTATAGAGTATTCTTCTATCTTGATACTTTAGACCTGACTTCTTTAAAATTTTGAACATCTTGTCCCACCCAACATTATCAAAAGCTTTTTCAAAATCAACAAATGACATAAAAGTATCTTTGTTATTCTTGATCCGCCCTTCAAGTATTAATCTTAAAGACAGAATTGCTTCCTTTGTACCACGATTTTTCCTAAACCCAAACTGATCTTCACCTACTATTTCTTCTACTACCCTCTCCATCCTTCTGTATTTTATTCTGGTCAGTAATTTAAAAGCATGTGATGTTAGACTAATGGTGTGATAATTCTCACATTTGTCGGCTTGTGCTTTCTTTGGAAGTGTGAAGATGCTAGTTTTATTAAAATCAGTTGGAATTTCTCCTGTTTCATAACTTTTTGATATCAGCTTGAATAATCTTTCGATTCCTTCGTCTCCTAGGGATTTAAGAAGTTCTGCAGGGATCTCATCAATTCCAACTGCCTTATTTGCTTTCTAGTCATTCAGAGCTTTTTAAATTCTGTCCTCAAAACAGGATCTCCTAAATCATCATTGTCAACATCGCCTTCCTTTTCCATTACACTATTGTTCAAGTCGTCCCCATCATACAGTTTATCAGTACTCCTTCCATCGGTTAGCTCTTTCTTCTGAACTTAAAAGAGGTTTCACATTTGCAGCTTTAATGTTCATACCTCTTTTCTTCATTTCTCCAAAATTCTGTTTGATCTTTCTAGATGCAACATCTACTTTACACATGACCATTTCCTTTTCTACTTCTTCACACTTTTATTGTAGCCATTTTTCTTTTGCTATTTTGCATTTCCTATTTATTTGATTTCTAAATTGCCTGTACTGCTCTCAACCTGCTTCGTCCTGAGCATTCTTGTACCTTCTCCTCTGATCCATCAGCTCAAAAATTTCTTCTGTGATCCAAGGTTTACGGCAGCTTATTCCCTAACGCCTAGTGATTCTTTACCAGCTTTCATTAATTCGGTCTTTAATACATTCCATTCGTCCTCAGTTGAGCTCCTTTCAGAGTTACTTCTTAGACCTAAGTCTACATTTCTGCAAATTTTTCTCTGGTGCTAGATTGTTTCAGTTTATTGACTTCCAGTCTGTTCTGCTAATACTAGTTCCTTATTCGCTTAAATTTTAGCCTGCACTTCATTATTATCAAATTATGGTCAGAGTCTATGTCGGCTCCTGGGTACTCTTTACAGTCTAGAACTTGATTCCTGAATTTCTGTTTGACCATGTTATAATCTAGCTGATATCTGCCTGTATCCCCAGGACGTTTCCAGGTGTATATTCTTCTATCATGGTTCTTAAACAGTGTGTTTGCCACTACTAGCTTATAATCTATTACAAAATTCTAGCAACCTGCTTCCTCGCTCATTTGTTTCTCCTAGACCAAAACTTCTCCTACTATTGCATTCCAATCACCCATGATTATTAGATTTTCCTTCCCCCTTCACATATGAGATTAATTCTTCGATTTCAGCGTATATTTTTTCTATTTCTTCGTCATCTTCCTGTGACATGTGCATATACACTTGTACTAATGTGGTTGGGATGGGCTTAGTTTCTAATCTCATCAAAATAATCCTGTCACTAAGCTGTTCATAATAACTCACCCGTATCCCTACTTTATTGTTCATTACAAATCCTACACCAGTGACTCCATTGACACCTTGTGTGCTAATTATCCTGTGTTCCCCAGACCAGAAATCCTGTGCGTCCTTCCATTTAATCTCACTAATCCCAACAATATCTAACTAAAGTTGTTCCATCTCACTTTTTAAGTTTTCTAACCTACCTGCCCTATACAGACTTCTAACATTCCATGCTCCGACCCGTAGAATGTTTCTATCCATTCTGATGACTCCTCCCTGAGCAGACCCTACCCGAAGATCCGATTGGGGGACTATTTCACCTCCGGAATATTTTACCCAGGAAGAATCCATCATGATATATGTAATTTGAGAGGATTACATGTTCTCGGGATACCCTTTGGGTCTTCAATGCAGTGGTTTCTCGTTTTTTCTGCATCCCCATGCCGTTGATCATTTCTGATTCATCCGCCTTTAGGAACCGTTTCCAACCCGAAGGGCAAGATGGTGCCCTGAATCGCTCCCCGCTCTTCCGCCCTCTTTTCGGACGTTGGCAAGCAATGGGTGACTCTTTATACCGGGAGTCTTTCAGTCGCCAGAGCCTCGTTCGTGCGAACTGGGTGCACCATGTGAAGGCGAGGTTGACCTTTGGTTGGAAAAGGCTAGTATAGTCTCTTCCAAACCCTCACACCCCTCCTTTAACGTAAATGATTGAATCATTCTCATTGGTTAATGCATGTAGTATAGAGCACATCTTGCTGAAGGAAACATCATCAGAATTCTAAGGTATTCCATGGTAATTATGTGTAAGCCATCTAACTTCTGACTCATTGCCTCCACACGATGGTGACGATACAGAAATACAGTGTGTAGCGATAATTTTGTCTGATCGCACTATGCATGTAGCAACTTTTTTGAAAATAAACCCGCCGTCCTTCTTCATGAAGCCCTGTGCGTCCAGGAAGATGGTCGGCATGGTAATGGTTGGCAAAACTAGGTGCTACTTGGTTTGATGTTATCTTACGCACAACATTGGTTAGAAGTATATTTTCTACTACACGATCGTGCAAGATCAGACAGTATGCAGCGGTGTAGGCAGGAAAATTCTCACTGCTATCAAACTACATACGAATGTCTACAGGTCCTGTTTTAACAGACTCATTTTGATGTGAACAGTCTATTACGGCGATAGGGGTAGTTTCTATAAAGTCTCCACGTTTTAGTAGCGGCGAAGGATGGTCTCCCTCGTAGTAAGACTGTTGGACTCTTGCATACATGTCATACAACACTGTGGTTCGGTTTTTCTTAAAGTCCAAATTCATGTTGTCATTTGGATACGCCACATCATTTAGGAACACTTTGATATTGGCGAGATTCCAGTCGTTAAAGGTGGCTGCACTGAATTCCGCATTCCGTTTGTAATCCCAGGACCACGAACCTAGGTTTCTCCAGTTGCGTTGATGTTTTCAAATACCAATTTTGAGTCTTACTGTTTGGAAGCAACGGGTACTCCAACAGAACCCAACTTCTGAAATTAATGCGAAGTGATTTCCCACTGTCAACCGTCTTGTGCAACGCTAGTTTTTCTCGATCACCTACTTGCAAATGAGGCATCACCCTTGCCAGTTTGCCGATGGTGAATTTCGTTTCTTGAGGATTTGAATTGGTTTGTACAAATGAAATTGTATCGTCTCTAGCTCGAATTGTTATTAGTCCTTGTTTTACATTTGCAAGTACCTTTTCAAAGTCTTCGCAAAACCCCAAGAGCATACTCAATGGTATACACACATCAAAGTAACCATTTCCAGGAGCGCGTTGACCCCATCCTGCACTGATCAACACACCCATTTGTGGGGGACTTGCAGAAATAAGCGTTTTCAACGTGCTTGTGATACTAACGTTTCTATTTCGGTCAATTTCTGTCCCATTAAGTTCTTATCGAATTTCTCAAACAGAAAAGCGACTGCATTGGATGTGACAAGTGAATTTTTTACGGTTCCATTTGATTTCAGGAATCTTCCTTCAATAAGCAAGTAGCTTTCGCATGGTAGTATATATGTACCTTGGTTTTGAATCGGTATACGAATTTCATCATTGTTATTAAATGTGGCTGGTGTATGCGGCTGGTGACTCAAATATTGTTTGCGCGTCACTGACTCGTCAAACTCCACACGGGAAGTTATGTTTAACACCTCATCCATGATTTTTAACTGTATATCCCAACGAATGTAGGAAGAGCACGTTCTCAGGTGTTAAGCGCTTCACTGTCGGTTCACGACTGACAGCTTTGTGAGGTTGGCGCTTCTTATTATAACGATCACCCATTCTTCTTTATATGCAGTTTAAGGGTAATGGTTTCGCCTCTAAAATCCACTAAATTACTGTCCTGCTCGACAACTCTAACGTTTATGTTGTTGAGAGTTTTTACTGTGATGGGCAGATAGATGACATTAGCGGGTACTTCCACAATCTTGTAACCTGGTGGAACTGTTGGGAAAAAATCGTGTAGTCTATGTCCAAGCTTATCGTTGTCGTAATTTACTGTATATATGCTGCACTCTATTTTTTTTTGCCTTAATTTTGAAGATCTGCACAGTGTAGTCTGATGTATGAAATCCAGGCTTTAACACACGTTTCGAAAA
>JARYHS010014031.1:0-52120 GCA_031002005.1 Vandiemenella viatica | reverse complement strand
ATGAGGACTTCACTGCAATCATTCGCCGAGAAAGTCTCATTTCTTACTAAAAAATAATAATTTCGACTCTAAAAACGTAGTTACGCCACATAAGTAAATATGAAATACTTGACAGTTTACGTGTTGGTGAGTAGTTTCTTTTAATAACATTAAATCAACTGTAATATCAATCAAGGAATCAGGAGATATAATAATGAATCACGTAAAAAAAGGCCAAGTCTCGTGCTTGTACATTGACAAAAAGTTATGAGATCTTGTTTTGAGCCAAGTCTACACTTTACAGAGTATATTTACTTCACTTTGTGAAATGGAATGCTTTTCTCGGTGTTATGGAACGTTTATTTAGAATTAGAAAAAAAAAACCTCTGGTAACTTGGCCATTAAGCAAACCATATTTTTACACTTATGTGATGCATTGTAAGGCACATAATATGACCTAAGATTCAATATTTTCCATTTTTATTATTTATTTAAAAATTGGTGTAAATTAAATTAACTGTTAATTTTTATCATTTAACATTAAAAATTATTTATTAATTTAATTATTATTCAATTTATTAACGTTTTAAGTAACTATGTTTTAAATATATGCGTTAAAAAACTGTTTGTACCAATCCCGTACGGATCCCGCGGGATCCCGCGGGATTGGCGCAAATCCCGCGCGGATCCCGCGGGATTGAAAACACTGCGGGATTGCAATCCTTAGCCGTGATATGTTCTTTGCGGGAGGCGACAAGGAGGGGAGGGGGCGACCCCCAAGGAAGTGTCTGTTTTCGTTCGCTGCAGGCAGTTGTCCGAGTACGCCAGCGAATACGGACGCGCTTCGCTGAGAACATAAAATGGAGAAGTTTCTTTAAAATATCTGCGCAGTCCATTACGCCTGCTGCAAGTGGCAGTGGCGGAAGCAAATCAAAGCCGGAAAAAAAAAATAGACTTTATGACGACAATTACCTGAAATATGATTTTATGAATAATAATCCTCAAAGTGTAATTCCTCCAATTAGAAAATTATTTGGTTATTTGCGTCTCAAAATACAGCCACGATTCGACAATTTATTAAAAATAAACAAGCACAGCCTGCTCACTGAAAATGTTGTATTCTTATTGCAGCGTAAGACCTATAATTTTTACTTTTATCTTGCTTGCGATTGCGACCTCCTCCCCCCCCCCCAGCAAGACTTGGCGACCTCCCTTGTAGTCGCGACCCACAGGTCGAAAAACACTGCCCTGCACCATATCGGCGAAACGCGAATGGGGAGTAAAAAAAAAAAAAAAAAAATACAATCACCGCAACATTTGTTTGTAGATGGAGCTTTATTTACACATTTATTTTTGAATATATGCTGAACGGTATTCTAAATGTGGTACAATAAATAAATGACCCTCCGTTACATGGTTGGTGATGTGTCCTAACATACGTCGACATTTGTTTCCCTTACTACACACTTTTTCAAATCATAATTTAAATCTAAATAATCGCAATTTCTGTTTTTGGAAAACTTTTTCACCTGACGAATGATTAGTTTTCCTCTCCAGCGCAATCACGGTCTCTGCCACTGATTATCTACAGATACGAGATCAAAAATTATAATTTTTTTCTTTTTGTATCAAGGTCTTATTACAACTTAATAACGTTGTCTTCTAAGTGGAAGAGATATCCCCTACAATGTTGCGGCAAGATAACTTATCAAGACAGGACTGTGATTTGCTTACTGTGCAATTATCTAAGTTTCCAGGTGCTCAAAAAGAAATAGAACTAGACAAAACGAAATTTAATACTAAATAACCGTTTTGTACCACGAAAATAACTACACGACAAAATTTTGTCCAAAACAATTTACCTGTTGCACTTTGATAGGCCGACTCTTTTTTTTTTTTTTTGTAATTCGCTCATATCTCTTCTAAAATCTGGATACTTTTTCTGTGTCTTCGCTCTCACAATCTAATCAGGAGCTCAAGAGAGCACCAGAGATGGCGGCGTTTCTGCGATAATCATGGATGCAGATTCCTAGATCTTCGCCATGTGGTCGAGTCGTGTAGGGTTCCCTTGGATAGATCAGGAGTGCACTACACACGTGAATCGGCTACACGGGCGGCAGGGGCCGTGTGGAGTGCATTGGGGATTTTTTAGGCTGAGGCAGGAAGACCCGAAACTGGGATCACAGTTACGGGCAGCCCAATCAAATTCGGCACCATATGTTAGGAGTAGCGTAAATCAGTCTCGAACATTAAAAGTACTCATTATTAACTGTAGAAGTGTTTGTAATAAGCAGCCTGAGCTTGAAAGCATTATTAGTAGTACAGAAGCAGATATTGTATTAGGTACTGAAAGCTGGATAAAACTGAATATAAGTTCAGCAGAAATATTTAACGATAGAATGAATGTTTTCCGTAAGGATAGGTTGAACTCCAATGGAGGCGGTGTATTTATAGCTGTTAGTAAACACTTGTCGTGTAGCGAAATAAATATCGATACGGTCTGTGAAATCCTATGGATTAGACTAAAAGTAGCTAGGACAAAACTTGTATTAGGGTCTTTCTATCGTCCACCAGATGCAGATGTATCTATTGCTGAGGCCTTAAGAACTAATGTAAGTAATATAGCTCGTCAATTTCCAGATCATGCAATAATACTAGTAGGTGACTTCACCTTTCCGTATATCGACTGGAATAATTACGCCCACGTTACTGGTGGCCGGGATAAAACATCCTGTGAAATTATTCTTGACCTTTACTCAGATCTTAATCTTGAGCAGCTCGTCACTGAACCAACGCGGTGCCACAACGATAACGAAAACATTTTAGATATTCTCGTTACGAATAGGCCTGAGTTATTCACGGACATTTCTACCACCATGGGAATAAGTGATCATAAAGCTGTAATTGCTACAGTAAAATTAATAGCCGCGCGCAAAAAAAAAAAAAGAGTCGTTTACAGGTTTGAAAAGGCCCCAAAGGAGAGTTTAAGAACGTTTTTGAGGGATAATTACATTACCTTTATAGAAGGAAGAGGCTCGGTTGAAGAGATGTGGCTTCGTTCATACATAAATCTGGGAAGGTATGGACTTAGATATACCGAAAAGGACAATCAGGGATGGGAACGATCCCCCGTGGTATACACGTGTAATTAAACGGTTACTTAAAAAACAAAGGAAGATACATGCACGCTCAAGGACGACGATGTATAGGAGTGATTTAGAAAAGTTAGCTGACACAAGAGAACATGTTAAAAATGCGATGCGCGAGGCTTTTAACGACTTTAGATGCAACTCACTTTCTAAGAGTCTCAACGAAAACCCAAAGAAATTTGGTCGTATGTAAAAAAAGTTAGTGGTAGTGACAACAATTTGTCAGTTCTACAACAAGACGGTCGGGAAGTTGATGACAGCCGCGAAAAGGCTACCGTATTTAACACCGAATTTAAAAATTCTTTCACTGACGAAAACATGGAAAACATTCCCGCTTTTGCACGGCGTGTAGAATTTGAGATGGATCCAGTTCAAATTGATAGTGTAGGTATCATAAAGCAATTAAAGCTCCTGAAGTGAGGGAAGGCGCCGGGTCCTGATGGTATTCCAGTAAGATTATTTTCGGAATACGCTGAAGAAATAGAACCATTTCTATCAGATATATTTCGTAAATCTTTAGAAGAAAGAAAAGTACCTTCTGACTGTAAAATAGCGCAGGTGATTCCCGTTTTCAAGAAAGGTGATCGGAGAGATCCTATGAATTATCGACCCATATCTCTAACATCTGTCTGCAGTAGAATTCTGGAGCATGTCATATGCTCTAACGTTATGAAGTTTCTGGATGAAAACGAGTTACTTACAGCAAACCAACACGGATTTCGTAAGAACCGTTCGTGTGAAAAGCAACTGGCTCTATTTTCGCATGACGTAATGAAGGTTATCGATGCAGGATCACAAGTTGATGCTATTTTCTTGGATTTCCAGAAGGCTTTTGACTCTGTACCACATAACCGCCTTTTGGCGAAGATTCGAGCGTACGGTATATCTGATCAGATCTGCGAATGGATACGCGATTTTCTAACTGGTCGGTCGCAGTATGTCGTTGTTGACGGGGAAGCCTATTCAAAGCTTTTTTTTTTTAATTTATTTTACTAGCCATTGGTCCTGCCGACCATATAGTCATCTTCTAGTTTTACAATTCTTATATACATTTCAGGCTTGTTATCTTTACTTCCTTTTACAACTTGATACTAAAGTTACATAATTCTTTGTAAGTTGACACATGTCTGTAATTGTGATTTACATTTATATATGTTTAACTATATTTATTAACTAAATGGCTCTTAATTATATTTCCCTAAATATCTATATTAATGCATTTGAGCTTTTATATAAATAGGAAGTATACTTCCTCTCTTATTGTTATATTTATACAATTTAAAAGATTTAAACAAGGTTGGATTGTACATAGTTATTTACATAACAGAGGAGCTTAATTCGGTTAATACAGAATATACACAAGAGTGTGGTTTAATAAACATTGTTTAGAATTGGCTTTACCGTGTTTTTCCCCTAATCTTACTATTATTGTTTGTCTTGTTTCTTTTGTAATGAATATATTGATGTGAGGCTCTTGCATTGTAAATATCCTTATATTACACACTCATATGAGCTAACCGTCTTTATGGTTGCTTGCTACGTTTTATACATTACAATTTAATGTTTGCTTCACTAAGGAAAATAGCAATCGCCTTGTATACATCTTGTCGTTTTGAATTGAGCAGGACAGGTACGGAGACGGAAGGGGAATTTTAATCTTTACCAGACTTGTGTATAGGTTTTTTGTGGGTAACAGGTTGCGGCTGCAGGCCAGGACTATGTGATTTATATCTGATATCTCTTCTTGGTCCTCCGGACAAAACGGGGAGTGTTCCACTCCGATTTTGAATAGGTGTTGAGGGTAACATCCGTGTCCCAGTCTCATTCGAATAATAGATGTTTTATGCCTTTTACTTAGTGTGGAATTCCCGAACCATACTTTAGTTGGAATATTAGGTTGGATTTGTGAGTAATATTTTCCTCTTTCGCATTGTGTAGTAGTCCATGAATTGGACCAGATTCGAAAAGCCTCTTTTTTAATAATAGATATGAAATCTGTATGTGGAAGTTGAACGTATTGTATATCTTCCTCTATTGTGCTTGCCTTGGCTATGCGGTCGACTGTTTCATTATGCTGAATACAGGCATGCCCCTTTATCCATAACACGTGTATCTCCTTATTCTCTGTCGAAGCTGTGTACATTAAGTTTAGTATCTCTAATAGAGGTTTGTTCAGTCCGTTCCGCTGTTTTGAGTTCTCGAGTTTTTGCGCCACGCTTTTGGAATCTGTTAGAACCAGTATTTTGTTGTAGCGTTCTTTTCCGTAATTAATAGCTTCTCTAACAGCTAATGTTTCGGCCGTATATATCGATGTTTCAGCTGGTAAACGCACTCTCTTCGATTCGTGAAAGGAAGGACAGAAATAGGCATATCCGACTGCGTCCGTGGTTTTGGAACCGTCCGTATAGATCTGTACAAAATCTGGCCAGGTTTGTTTCAAAAAACTGTTTGTCATGGTATTTGCTGAGCTGCTTTTAGCGATCCAGTCTGGTAGGTAGAATATATTTGGTTTATATCTCAGGGTATTATAGTGAAATGAGAACAGGGGAATTGTGTCCCCTTGGGAAACTAATGGTATCATGTGTTTTATTTTGGTGAAGCACTGTGCTAACATGGGCATTCGGAGTCTGGTGGCTATATCTCTTCTTTCCTGTAATGATATATATTTTATTACTCTTTGTATCACGGGTGATTTGTTAGAGATGCTCGTCTCGTTAGATATACGCTGGATGAGAGATGGCGTCGTATTTCCAGTGGCATTTCCCTAGCCTCTACTAGTAAGGCATTTGTAGGGGAGGATTTCATGGCTCCTAAGCATAGTCGGATCGCCTTATATTGTACTATATCCAGTTTTCGGAGGATATATTTGGGTGCATTTCCAAAGATAGGGCTTCCGTAATCGAAGACAGGTCGTATAATAGCTCTGTATAAGTTGAGAAGAATAGTTGGGTCCGCTCCCCACCATATGCGCGTTATGGCTCTTAAGATATTGAGAAGTCGTTCGGTTTTGGATATAATGTGCTCTATGTGTTTCTTCCATGAGAGTTTACTATCTATATATAGCCGAGATGCCTGACCGATGATCGTACTGTGAAAGAGTATGGGCCCAATTGTATCTCAGATTCTCGATATATTCTTTGTTTCCGAGTAAAGATCACTACTGATGATTTCGTAGATGATATGGTTAAACCTAAGTTTTGAGCCCACTCATGAAGCTTGATAGCCGCTTCGTATAATCTCCTGAAGTTTATTCCATAAGATGGTGACACGGTGTATATACACACGTCATCGGCAAATTGCAGGACCCTTATTGATGGACTAAATAGATTTTCTATGTCTGCAGTGTATATGGTATACAGTATTCCCTTTGATATCACTCGAGGACCGTATAAAGAATTGTCTTGCAGTCGGATGTAGACAGTTCTGAGATGGATCAGATTATAAATCCCGCGTAAGTATATATCGGCAGACCCAATTTCCTGAGCTTCTCGATTAATATTGGAATATGTACGTTATCATAGGCTGCTGATATATCCAGAAATATGGCCGTTAGGTAGCCTTTATTAATGTATGCCTGTTCAATATCAAGGGTAAGTATGCTGAGATCGTCCGTTGTGCTCCTTCCTTTTCTGAATCCAAATTGAGTCTCAGGCAACATGCCATGGTGTTCCAGCCACCATTCCAGTCTCATTTTTATGATGCGTTCTAGGGTTTTTGCTATACATGAAGATAGCGCAATTGGGCGGTATGAGTTAGCACTATTTATTTCCTTGCCAGGTTTGTGCACTGGGATAATAATTTGTGTTGTCCATTGTTTTGGGATCTCGCTTTTGGCCCAGATCTTCGTTAGTAATTGGAGTAAGACTACCTTAGCGCGGTGTGGGAGATGGTGCAGCATGGAATACTGTATGCTGTCTATGCCAGGTGCCGTGTTTGAACCGGTTTTAAGGGCCAATTCCAGCTCTTCCATCGAGAACGGCTCTTCTAGTATGTTTAGTTCATGTTCTTCTTTGTCATAGATTGGTGGGTCTGTAGGTCCGGGTGGTACCGTTGGCGGAGCTATTATGTTTGCGAATTCTTCTATCCAATTTGATGTCGATTTTGGACTCTCCGGTTTTTTCCTTAGTCTGTTGATCATGCGCCATACTGAGCTCATTGGTGCTTTACTGTTTAGATTGTTGCAGAATTCTCTCCAACACATCTTTTTCTTTTCCTTTAATATTCTTTTTGTTTCGGCCTCTGTCTTTTTGTATTTTAAGTAATTTTCCCAAGTAGCTTCGTGTTTGTATCTTGTGAATGCTAGCTTTCTTTTTGCTACCGCTCTGGAGCAATCTTCATTCCACCAAGGCGAGGGGATGTGTTTTTCCGTAGATCTTGGTTTGTGTTGAGGAATCGATCTTGCTGCCGCTTCATTTATGACGTTTAGAAATTCCTGATATTTCTGGCTAGTTGTTTTGGCGGTACCCACCCTATCTATGTTTTCTTCAATTATTTGGCTGTACTTGACCCAATTTGCTTTTCGTGTGTTCCATTTGGTGGTGGGAAGGATAAGTTGTGGTGTCTCTAGCTGTTTGGTTGTCATTATAATGGGGAAATGGTCTGATCCCCATACCTGTTGAATATTTTCCCAGTGAAATTCCGTGGCCAGCGACGGAGAGCAAATTGTTAAATCTATTACAGATTTCCGTAAGCCAGGTTTGGGTACCAAGGTTGGAGATCCATCGTTTAGGATGCATAAGTTGAAATCGTCTATGATTTCTAGAAGGGATTCCCCAAATACATCATTCCATTCACATCCCCAAGACGTATGATGTGCATTAAAATCACCACATATCAGGTATGGTTCTTCAAATTGCTGTAGGAGGGCGCGCCACTCGCTGGATTTGATTTTGGATTTAGGTGGGCAGTATATTGAGACAATAGTTAAATCCTTATTGTGGCTTCGCATTGCAATTGCTACTGCTTGGAATGAGTTTATTTGTGTATGATCTATATGGATTGGTGTAAAGTGAATAGATGTATGAATCAGTATAGCTACTCCTCCTTTCCCGTCTTCTCTGTCTTTACGTACAAGATGGTAACCTTTGATGAACATATTTGTCTCTGGTTTGAGCCATGTTTCTGTTAACGCTGCGATAGATATGTTGTTTACGCTAAGTTCCCGTTGCAACGATTCCTGATTTGCTTTGACTGACCGGGCGTTCCATTGTAGTATCTTGATTTTCGGTTTTTTGTTTGAAGTTGTCTGAAAGGGTTCTGCTTCACTGCTCCTGCCCCGGTGCAATTTCCACTGTTGTTGTGGAGGGTTGGTCGAAGTGTGAGCCATTGATTAAGTCTTGTGTCTTATGGATTCCTGATTAAAGTTCTCTTAAACCCCTTTAGTACTGTGGCTCTGTATAACTGGGCTGTACTAATATCTCTATAGACTTTCTAATCTCGTCCAGTTGTAGAGTTTCTATGCCACTGTTTGTTATGTGTCTAGCTACTTCCACAATTAACTTAAAGATTCCTTCTATTAATTTATTTTTGCCGTTTGTATTGCTAGGAGGGTTTACATGGTTTTGTACCTTGGGAGGGTAAGGGTTTTGGCCTATAGGCGATAGCGGCAGTTGTGGTGATTGATAGCTCCCGGTAATCCTGTGTTCTGTTCCTTTGGTGGGTTGTTTTGTATGCCCTACTACGATCTGGAAGTCCCTGATTTTCGCAGTGTTGAGTCAAGCCTGGGATACTCCCTGAGGGGCAAGATTGTTGTTCTCTGTTATTGTGTGTCACTATGGTTTCCGTCGGCTCCACCCGATTCCCTTCTGGTAAGTAAGAAATTTGTTTGTTTTGTTATTATGATTGGCATTGCTGATGTCCTGCCTGAATCTTGCTGCCTTTTGTGAGTCCTTGTCTGATGTGACATTTGCAGATAGATCGGTTGTTGCTGTTGTTGTGGTGTTAAGGGCTACTAATCGGTATCGGGGTTTGGGTCACTTGAGCATACCCTCTCGCTCGCTGTTCTATATTAGGGCCCATGTTGCTTGTTGTGTATGCTGATGCTACTTTTGTTTCCCGATATTTCAGATATATTGGGCAGCTTCTGTCTGTCGCGTAATGGTGGCCGCTACAGAGGGCGCAGCAAACGGCTGTCGTATTGCTACATTTGTCATAAGATTCGAGAGATAACATGCCGTACTGATACATTTATGTATTCTTTCTTTCCTCGTTCTGTTCGGGATTGGAATACTCTAAAATAGGATTGGTGCTTAGCACCCTCTGCCACCCACAGTAATTGTGAATTGCAGAGTATAGATGTAGATGTAGATAAGAGATACGTATCAGGACATGGCTTTTCATCTCCGCTTGCGACCATTCGCTATCTCTAAGTAGTTATTGAGCAAGACTACCACGGTATTAGGCCACCAAATCGCCCGTTACGACACAAAAAGAAACTCTGAAGTGGAACTTCCTGAAAAATTTGTCACGGTTCTAATAGAACTAATTACTCCATTCGTGGCTCTTGTTACGAATCTTACTTATGCGGTTGCATCAGATGTTCTGCTTTTTGTGCCGGCTGCTATGGGCTAGTACCATCTCCTAAAACGAAAATCGGCAGTACACTTGATTTTCCTTGATTAAAACGACGTCACTCATGTCTTTTATATCGGATTTACGCCTCAGAAACAGAAGAGATTTTTACATTAACTAATTTCCTCTAAAACATTCATTTTATCGAACGACGGTTGAAAAGGATTTAGATCTTCTAACCTGCTTGCAAGAATAAGTTTGAATTTCAAGGTGCGCGAATCGTCACTCATGATTGAAACTTCTGAAAAAATTGATTTCCAATTATACTGCAGCGTTTCACTGAACTGTCGAGAATATTAGCGCATACTACATAATCTCACTGCGTCGATAATTGAAAAAGAAACCGAGCGTGGCGGTTAACGCTCTGGCCTCGCATTCAGGAGGACACCGGTTAAAATCCCCGTCCGGGCATCCAGATTTGGGTTTTCCATGGTTTCCCCAAATCACTCCAAGCGAATGCCGGGATGTTTCCTCCAAAAGGACCATGACCGAATTCCTTCCCGTTCATTGTTCCCAGTCCCATCCCCTCTCTAATGACCTCGAAGTCGACGAGGCATAAAGCCATAAGTAAAAAAAAAATTAAAAACAAGCCAATTTATACTTAAAAAAAGTGAATTTGTTAGTTAAAGTAAATATTTAAAAGTCAGTATCTACTATTCTAAAACTATAAACTGTCTAATGCCTCAAACTAATTATAAGTGTTGCAGCATAGTTTACTTAACATAGTTAAAATAACCAAAGGGACACTATACCGCCTGAAGGGTGGTTCCCAACGGGGGCGGTATCGCCCGCTGGTGAAGAGATCAAAGGAGGCGTTTTTCGTCCGAGGCAAGTATAGGGGGTCTTGAGTGCTGTCCACTATCCCCCTGATTTCCAATATTATATCCGCCTTGAAGGGGTGCACCAAACAAGTTTTAAATTGCTTTCTCATGATCATATGTAGCCAAAGGAGGATTTAGCATAGACAACAATTTATTAACTAGGAAAAGAAATAGATTTTTAATAGTAGAACGCAGCGATTTAAGGTTACTAATGACAAATAAGACACCAAATTTCGGAAAACTGGTGTCATTACACCAAGTTGAGGCCTCTAATTAAAAATATTTTTCGTAGTATGTATTTGTTAATCAACCTGTGAACAGTACAACGATATTATTTACATCTTTCAATGAAGTAATTTTATAAATTCGTCCTTGTTTTTCTGTATATGATATTGTACCCTTCGCCTAAGAGCGGGGCCATCCGATCACTGTTTCAAAAAGTGGTTTACGAACAAAAAATTTGGAGCAGTATGGATTACATTATTTATTTTAAAAAAAGGGGAGTGAGTGTTTTTTTTTTGTTTTTTGTTTTTTTTTGTTTTTTTGTGGTTTTTTTTTGTTTGTTTGAAAGGAGGGACGTTGTGTAATTTTTTGTTCAATACAATATGGAGGGCAGTAGGCTGAAAAAGGTTAGGAATCAAGGGTCTATACTATTATTATTATTATTACGAGATTATTTGCGATTCAATAAAAGTGCTTTGCACCCATACTAACGGGTAAACGTTTGTGCATAGGAAGGGACATACGAGGCATGGCAGGATGCGTTCATGGACTATTTTGAGGAACCATCCCGGCATTCGCCTGGGGCGATCTGGGAAAAACATGGAAAGCCCAGATCAGGATGGCCGAAGCGATTTATCGAGACCTACTCCTATCGGATTGTACGTTTTCTCGCTCGATAAATCCTTCCTGTTCCATTCCCTAACCGCTCTTGGAAAAAACGAGTATAGAAATGAATCGGTTCTGGCCCTGTCTATACGAGACGGTTAGTCTTAAAAACTACCGTATTGCAAGCGTAATTAAGGACGAACTTACTGTTAGTTTACAAGATATATCAGTCGTAAATTAAACTCTCAATACGGATGAAGTTAACATTATGGAAGAGGTATTCGTAGAGACACGTAGTCGATTCCTCGCCAGCCCTCCATATTTCGGTCTCCCATAATTTCTCCAAATAACTACAGGTGAATACCAGAACGACTCCTTCACACCGAGCGTGCTGATAAAGTTCTGGCTTCGAATTCGGGAGGACGTGGGTCCGAATGCCCGTCCGGGGATCAAGATTTGGGTTTTCTATGGTTTCCCCAAATTATTACAGGTGAACGCCGGGATGCTTCCTCCAAAATGCCATGGCCGAATTCCTTCCCGTTCCTTGCCCCCCGTCCTCTCCCGGCTCTAATGACATCAACGTTGACGAGGCGTAAAGCCATAAGAAAAAAAAGCTCCTTCACATAGGCCATGACGTATTTCCTTGTTCATAGCCCTCCCTTAATAAAATTATCGGAAAGTCGAAAGATCATAAAAAAACGGTAAAAATATTTTTAACGTAATATTCACATTCAGTGTTCTTTACACAGGATAAGCTGGGTGGGTAAAATAAGTAATTTTGGGGTGCTGGACAGGGTTAGTGAAAGGAGAAAAATACTCCAAGTAATAAAAGAGAGAAAGAAAAACTTGTTGGGACACTTGTTGAGAGGGGAGTGCCTGATAAACGACGCCATGGACGGTCTAGTTTGTCGGAGGAGAATAAGGGGAAGAAGAAGGTACAAAATTATAGACAACATCAAGGAAGACGGCAACCACATGGACCTTAAGAGAAAGATAGAATAGCATTGAGAGCAGCCAAGTGAAAACCTGCCTGAAGGCAGAAAACTGATGATGATGCCACAAAAAAAACTCTAAAGAATGTCTTCTTAATCTTATATATAAAATTCTCATGTCACAATTTTCGTTCCCATACTCCTCCGAAACGGCTTGACCGATTCTCATGAAATTTTGTGAGCATATTAAGTAGGTCTGAGAAT
The DNA here is from genome assembly GCA_031002005.1 of Vandiemenella viatica. NCBI lineage: Eukaryota > Metazoa > Arthropoda > Insecta > Orthoptera > Morabidae > Vandiemenella > Vandiemenella viatica. Next base: position 39,577 of record JARYHS010014031.1, on the reverse strand, counting down.
CGGCAAACATCTATTTTTCATCCCCCTAAATGTTAAGGGTAGTCCACCCCTAAATTTTTTTTTATTTTTTAGACAAAATTTTTATTTTTTATTTTTTTATGATACAACATACAAAATACATACAATCCTAAATTTTCACCCTTCTACGATCAACCCTTATTTTTTAATAGCCATTTTAGTAATTCTTTTTGGATGCACCGGGTGGAACTTGCAAAACATTCGTTATTTCGATAATTCTTGCTGAAATACGATCAAATAATGGCATCGCATTGGCCGTTGCATCATCGGGCATTGCAGCAACTTTATTGGATGGAGGCAGAACAGCTCATTCAGTATTTAAGCTGCCACTAAATATTCAGAATAACCCTGACGCAGTATGCAACATTAAGAAACAATCGTCCATGGCCACCGTGCTGAAACGGTGTAAAATTATCATCTGGGATGAATGTACTATGGCACACAAACATTCGCTTGAGGCGTTGAACAGGGCATTGAAAGATATTAAAAACAACAACAAACTATTTGGCGGAACTCTATTGGTCCTTTCAGGTGATTTCAGACAAACACTTCCAGTCATTCCACGTTCAACATACGCTGATGAGTACAACGCTTGCTTAAAATCATCTCCATTGTGGCGTAATGTTGAAAAATTACAGCTAAAAGTAAATATGCGCGTTCAAATGCTTCAAGATCCAGCAGCTGGAACATTTTCAAAACAACTCTTAGATATCGGTGATGGAAAAGTTGCTATAGATGAAACTGGATACGTAAAATTACCGACCGATTTCTTCACAATCGCTGATTCGCAAGATACTCTCATTGAACAAATATTTCCCGATGTACACACACAGTACATAAATCATGAGTGGCTTGCAGAAAGAGCAATTTTAGCGGCAAAAAATGTAGACGTTTTGTTATTTTTATATTCCCTCATCGTTCACAGCGCTCCATGCCTATTTCAGGCATATACCACATTCTTACATACATACAATATACACATTCTTACATACATACATACTTACAATAAGTAAGCTATTTTTTGTATACACTATAAATTACTTGAAAGTTATTTATATGGCAAAACAACGTTTGCCGGGTCAGCTAGTTGACTATGGAATCCTTAGTTTGATCCCCAGAGTTCAGTGTCATGTTGTTATTATTTCCAACTCAGTAACCACGTTTGATCGAGACTGCGAGTGTTGAAATGCCACTACACTGGACGCTGGACGGGACATTCAACGAGCTCTGGTTCAAATCTCGGGTCCCGCGAGCCGGCCATCCTGATTTCGGTTCATAGGTTATTTTCCGCAATCGCCTAAGCGTATTTTAGGACGGTCCCTAAATTCCGTCGTATAAACTACAAATATTACTAACGAAAATACACAATGCGTAGAGAACACAGGTGGCAACGATTATGTTTCTCCCATTACAATTGCTTCCTTCCGGAAAGCGGGAGGATCACCAATCCACCATTGAAGCAAGCGTGGTCACTACGCTGCACATCCTTAAAAGGTCAGGATGATCAGTACTCATTGCTCTAAGAGGTATAATGATTTCACGATTGAAAAGGCTGATAAATAATGAAAACCACCGACACATTCAGGAAAAAACGAATTTAATTCTGCAGTCATACTGTCAGAATGAATAACAACAGAACAACCAAAAAGAATTCTCAACCTGGCCATTTCAATGAAAATGAGAAACAATTGGCTATTTGAAATCGAAAAGGATCTCGAAGAAATAGGATTTACAGATGATATAATACATGACACAGACAGGTTTAGTAGAATAGTCGATAACCACCAACTTACCAACAAACCGTATATTAGAAGAAGGAACACTTGAATAGGGAACGTAGGAAAGGGCTTAGCGAGAGGATGAAGAGATTTTGGGAAAAGTAGAAGAATACATCTACTAATTAAATTCAATAAATTCCTCCGTTGGGCATGACGATGACAGAAGAAGAAAAATCACGATTCTTACTCTTGAACGTGAAGAAATTCCACATCAGCTTGGTTTGGGACCCACTGGGAAGTTCAACTTCCGCAAAATTGAAATGTTTACTGGAAGAGTGCCCAGTTTTGGAGATGGGCCACTATTTCGATTCTAAGTTAGCCCGCGGGCCACAATTTCGATTCTAACTTAGCCTGCTGGCCACTTAATACTTGCCTACAGTTAGAATAGATACTTAAATATAATAAATATGTAAGTAACACAAGTTTAATTACAATCAAAAATAATTTTAAAAAAACATCAATGAGATCTTTGCAGAGGTTTTTGAGCTAGCATATTCTAGGCCGCTGCTGCTGTTGGGCAAATTAAAATCAGACTTCGTAGCCGCGGATAGGTTTGGGCAGCCTTGGATTACTGCATTAAAATAAGAGACACATTAATCATTTCAGTCATAATACAAAGTCAGCTGTTGTTAAAAAATAATTACCTTCAGACTACGTGTTGGAGGAAACACCATACGTGACAGGAATTCGCACATCATGATTTACAAATTTCACTGTCCAAATGAGTTACTAAAAAGTAACTTCTGGTCTTCTTCACCTGAAGAAACTGTGTGTTGTCACAGTTTTTTATATCTCCGTTGTAGAGGTAGACAGGAATGCCGCGAGCCGTCTTGCCGACGTACACGTGATGGCACTTTAGATTAACCAAGAACTGAGATTCTCAAGAGTCGAAGTTCAAGTACCCATTTGCTACTGTTTACGATAAGGACAGCATTTACTCGATCTGTCACTAGATGATCGTTTCTTACATCAGAGCACGAGGAAAAAAATTAAAAGTTCTTTTCACCTTGGACTTTTGATCTCAAGACATCTTGACATTGAAACAACAGAGATCTCGAAATGATCAATTTGCTAATTGCTGTTGCGGCGGAAAGTGCATAACTTTGATAATGACTTACTGGAACTTTGAGATTTCATAGATTCGGAGCGTCGAGACAGCTTTTAGCTTGCTTGACCTTGGAGATGTTCATGTTACAATGAAAACCGGATGAATTCCTTAATGTCTATTGACAAACCGTTATTGTAGTAGTAATAGTAAATTACAATCAACTATCGTACTAGACTTTCTCAACTTTTAATTTATTTCCATCAGTATGTCCAAATAATGCTTCTCCTCTCTGAGCGATCTTCAGCTGTTTTCCGTACCTAGCCAGCAATGTACTCAGATGCCCCTTCCTCGTCTTTACAGTGGCCAGTGGGTCTCACAAATATACGTTCATCAAACAGTGAGAGTCAAGTATAGAGCAACTAGGGTGCTCTGAGTAATAAAAGGTCATCTAGAGGCACAGCGTGCAATGCCGTCCTTATAGTAAATAGTAGCACATGACTTTAATAGATATCTTGTATGTGAAAGGTCAGAAGGAATAATAATAAATGCTAGACACGTTTACAGATTAAGGAGTGCCGAGTATAAATTTTTGATAACTTCTTCTAATGTTGTTTCTGGCTGATTGCACAAATTTTGTAACATACGAGTAGTTTTTGCAGCAACTACCGATGCATTCAAAGACTATTGCTCCATAATTCGAGATATTCCTTCCAATAGTTTTCAAAAAATTTCCGTGGTAACTGATTTGAAAGTTTCAGTCTTGCCAGTCTGCTCCAATCAGAGGTTATTCAGTTGAATACCGGTATACAAAAGTTGAGGAGTAACGTGTTTAATCATATGCAAAATTTTAACTCAATCTATTTGATAGTTTCTTTCCCAAATCATGAAAACCGGCTTTGACCTTTGTCCTTGTTTCTAGCAGACCTTTCCAGTTTTGTAACTTTATGGAGCAGCTTGGATCTATTCAAGGCCTTTTGCGCTAAATTTCGAGATGTCCCTCCTCACCGTTTTCAAATAACTATCCACCAAACTGATTCAAAATTTTCAGTTTTTGTTCTTCTGCTAATATCACAGGTCAATCAGGGTAAAAGCAGAACATAAAAAAAATGGGGAATAACGTGCTTAATCACTATGAAAAATTTAACTCAACTTATTTGAGTTTTTTCCATATACCCAAAAAATTGCTTTTGGCCTTTTGATCTTTTCCGACCCGCAGAGGTTATATAAGGCCAAACTTATAATTTCCGCGGCAGTTCATACCCCATCTGTGAGTAAAATATCAAAGGAATCTATATAGTGCTTTTTATTTAATTTATCTAATAAAATAAAAAAGATGTGAATTATGGATAGCTTCTTCCAATATATGTTGTTTTTGGCAGATATGAATTAATACATGGCAAATTAATCTCATTGTAAAAACTTTTGATCGTTTTACGGTGGTGTATTTCGCAAAATAATCTTTATACCGCCTTACCTTTAAAAATTAATATTCTTTATACCTCACCCTTACCTTTAAAATTTTCCCTACAAGGAAATTACATAAGTGAGTAGCGAGTGAAAATAAGCTAAATATACCAATTTTTCTTGTTTCTACATCAGCTATTCTAGTTATTATACTCAATGAAAAAGTGCAACCGAGCCGTGGTGGTGTAACGGCTAGTCGTTCTGGCTCGCATTCAGGAGGACGGTGGTTTAGAATCCCCCGTCCGGGCATCCAGATTTGGGTTTTCCATGGTTTTCCAAATCACTCCAGGCAAATGCCGGGATTATTCCTTCCAAAAGGCCATGCCCCATTCAGCCCTGCCCCCCATCCTTGTCCGTCTCTAAAGACCTCGCTGTTCAGAGATGACGTTAGCAAGATAACAAAAAAGAGAAGGTGCAGAATTTTTTTATCACTAAGTGGCTGAATGCGTCCGGTAAAAAACACATGCACCCAGGAATTTCGTGAAACTGCTTTCACCTTATTGCTTCTTCCACAGACATAACATTATGGCTGTCCGTTGTATTGTTTTTTTGGTAACTTACTGCTGGTAATTACATCTTTGCTATGGCAATTATTAATTTTTTTTGATTGAGCCGCTTGTTTATCTTCTTCAGAGGAAAATTTTGCAGTGTTTTTAGGGATTTTGAACGATGGGTCTTTCAAAAATTGGTGGAAGAATTAGGAGAGATGCATGGAAGGGAAAGGATAAACATGACCACAAACTGGCACTCGACTTTCAGGCATGAAGGTTGTGGGAAGATTTCTTTCGTAGATAAGGGGGTCAGGAACTGGATCAAATAACCAAGAGAAATGATGAATAATTTACCAAATACACTAAAAGAATTTAAAGTTGAAACTGGTAGAGGGAAAAAGTAAGTAGGAAAGGAAAGAGGAATAATGGATGTGTAGGAAAATTGCCACCGGAGCAAGTGCTCCATCGTAACTAAAAACTATGACGCCTGAAAAGAACACCATCTTTGAATGGAAGAGCACCTACGTATACAAGGTCATACCAAAAGTTGTAGGCCTGATTTTGCTAAAAAAAATTTTTTTATTGAAGATATGTTTACGATTCCTTATTCCTCTTCGAAATAGCACCCTTAGGCAGCTACACACCTAGAATTACGCTGCTGCCATTGGCCATACGCCTTCTGGAAGTCAGATTCGGGGACGCTGTTGAGAGCCCTCGTCGATGCTGCTTGATCGTCCTGAATTGACTCAAACCGCTGTCCCTTCAGCTGCCTTTTCATCCGTGGGAATAAAATAAAAATCAGTTGGAGCCAGATTGGGACTGTAGGCGGGGTGCAGCAACGTCGGCAACGCCCACTCGGGCCAACAGATGCCTTCCACGTCCTTCCGTCCAACGAAGGCTCGCATGAGCAAATCAAAGATCAAGACAATGCTGCTCGTGTTTTTTGACCTTTGTGGGGTAATTCATTAGGAGTTCGTTCCCCACTGGGGAAACTGTCAATTCGAACTTTTAAGTGGAAGTGCTAAACCGACTGCGAGACCGAGTGAATCACGTCCGACAAGTCATCTCCGCCAACTGGATACTGCATCCACGACAATGCGCCGTGCCAAGGCGCACTCGTCATGAGGCAACTGTTGGCCCGATTCGACATTTGCCACGTTGCTGCACCCCGTCTACAGTCCTAATCTGGCTCCATCTGACACTTTTTTACTCACACGGATGAAAAGGCAGCTGAAGGGACGGCGGATTGACTCGATTCAGGACGTTCAAGCAGCATCGACGAGGGCTCTCAACAGCATCCTCGAATCTGACTTCCAGAAGGCGTACGGCCAATGGCAGCAGCGGTAATTCTAAGTGTATAGCTGCCCAAGGGTGCTATCTCGAAGAGGAATAAGGAATTGTAAACATATCTTCAATAAAAAAATTTGTTTACAAAATCAGTCCTACTACTTTTGGTATTGACCTTGTATTAGAAACAACGAATAAGAATTATCCCCTGAGGGACACGATACTTACCTATTCCTCATCTGTGCTAGGTGAAGCAAACAGTTAAACAAAACCTCGTTCAGACCATTATTTGAAAATGGTGATGTGGCATAGGGCCCACATTTTGGATATCTGTGGTGAAAACCTAGCTTGGATAACCGAAAAATGAGCGGTGTATGGCGAAAATGTACAGATTAAAGTGCATTGCGCGGGACATTTAACTTTTGATATATCTCAATACAAACAGACGAGCCTTTTCGGCAAAAGAAAACAGAAGCGTCGAGTCCATAAATGTGTGAACAGCAACGACGTCTAGCGATTACAAGTGATGCTTTTAATGCAGACTTGAATGAAGAACAATGCAATTGTTCCTCAAATTAGGAATTTCAGGCAGTAAGAGCAACAATGGCGGCTTCGATTCACAAAGTAGGAATCGCAGCACCAAACTTTGAGTTAAAAAATTTCCATATTTTAAGAAACTTTTTTTACAGATTCCCATACGTGTGACTGAGGCCTTGGATAATGCTGTGAGCGAACAGCCACCCTGGATTGCAACAACAAACTTATATACAATGATTTCTTTGTTCCCATGGCCTCTCGCATACGAGCTGATATGTGAGCGATTCCTTCATTGATCACTCAGTTCTTTCCTCCTGGCCTACCTGAAATGCGTGGGTGCCTAGAGAGGTGATGCGTGGAGAAGGTCATTCAGAGTTCGCCTGTCGACACTGCAAGAGAGTTTCTTCCCGTTACGAGGAGATTGAGTAGTCAGCTGGGGCTGGCACCTGTTGCTACCTTCGACATCAGCAGGTGCTGATCATGACAAAGTGATGAGACGAGCCCTTCCTAAAACCACAACACGACCCGTTGTCAAGCTCAGATGACAACAAACATCGACCAGAAGTAATATTATTCGCCAATAAAACATTGTTCATTACAAACGACAAGAACCGCCACACACGCTTTGATTGGCAATGATAACAGAAGTAATTTCTCTTGCTCTCTCGACATTTTAATCCATGACTACCCAAGATTTAACTGTTGTTGCTCAATGTCAATAAATGGTTATCTGATGTGATGAAATAAAAGTAAATAAAGCCCTTAATATAGTTTGTAAATTACATTGATTGAGATTTTTCAATGTGTTTCCCAGAATAATTATACTTGGAGCTAAATTTTCATGTTATTAATAATTACATTATGAAGGAATTCTTTGATAAATATTAATTAATACCATAAAGCAAATTTAAAATCCCTTACCGTTTCAAGTTGGAAAGGGAGCAAAGGAGGGGATAACCATAACCATAACGTAACACTTCGTTTCAGATAAAAAGGAATGGGATAATTGTCTTTTGTGGGTAAGGGAGACGGACTGGAATTAATTACCAAAAACCCTAAGAATGGTTAAATCTAAAATTCGAGCATTGAAAGAATTTAGGATTAAAAATATATCTATATTAAAACCATGGATCGGGAAAGTAGGTGCGCAGGTAAATTAATGTGCTCCATCGCAATTAAATTAAATTAAAAATCCGATTCGACGTTCACATTCCACGAACAGCGTGCAATTAGCTGCTCTCGTGAACTGCATCGAGCTATCGACATTCATAGTGACTTAACATGCGGTGAAGGTGTCTTGGGCGTGAAAAATATAAATTTTGGGGCACGACACTTAATTGAAAGTCGGGCATAGTGTGAGAAACCGCGGAAGGAGCGTCAGTCCCAAATTAGCCAGTCCAACAACTTGAGGAGCTGATTAAGAAGGAACCGGCGTTTGGCTGTGGTGGCGATTGTCAACGAAGTTCTTTCTTCTGCTCCATGTAAAATGGCAGGAATAGCTTGCACATGTGCTCTTCCATCCGGTCAACGCGTTTGAGCACTGGAAGCCGTCACTATGGACAAGCGCAAAATAGTTTTTATGCTACTTACTCATCTGATTTGGGTCACATAAATTTTAGCTTTTTCCCAAAATTTGCTCTCAATTTGGTCAAAACAGAAACTTAAAAAAGTGATTCCAAATGCAATGTAATCATGCCCTCGACGTTGTGAAAATGGGTAAACCTAGAAGCAGCTTATACTGAGAAGTGAAATTAGTTTAAGCTTTCTGAGATAGAACATTAGATAAAAATTAGGAGACCCTAAAAACAATACACCTGTTAGTCCCCATAAATCGAGAAAATATACACTAACATTTTTGCAACGTGTGATTGTATGATGATACCATAGCATTGCCACATAACGTTCTTGGGATTTTACTATTGGTTTTCCCCGTTTCTGTGAAAGTTATATACCATACTAGCTGCTCCCATGCTCGCAGAAAAACTGTGCATTCTGTTATTGGTGTCAAGTATACGTTGTATCTGTTCAACTTTGGGTCTAATCATCTACAAATATGTCCAACTCTTTTCAAGATTTCCTATTCCACCTCACAAGTACCGTAAAAAATTAAAATAAATAAATCTTTATATATAAAGATGAATGTATGTATGTTTGTTTGTTTGTTCCTCATACAAATCCACAGTTTTCATCCGATCTCGATGAAATTTTGCACACTTATCCTTTGAAACAAGAAGAAAAATACTGTCTACATTTTGTTGAAAAATTATCTGTGTAAATAATACATGTTGCTATAAAATTTCGAAGAATTACTGAACGGAGATAGACCGAAGCGTCTGATGCGTAGGTCTCTGTACTGCCTTTCCACATAGCGGTCAGGTAGTTCAGTGGTTAAAGCGCTTGCTTACTACTGTGTGGATCGTGGTTTCCGGTTCAATTATCAGTGCAGGCAAAGATTTTTAAAAACTGTTTTTGATCGTAAAAGTCATGCCTGGCCCATCGGTTATTCGGATTGAATGTTAAACTGTAGATATCACAAATTTAGGGGTGCAATGCGAGGCAAATCGTAGGTAGTCAGTCTCGCAATGATGTAGGTGTACACTTTTTTACGTTATATTGATCCCTCAGGGGTGATTTGCAGTCAGTGTGTGTTTGATCTGCAGTAATATATATATATATATATATATATATATATATATATATAAAGATGAATGTATGTATGTTTGTTTATTTCTTAGTTTGTTTGTTCTTCATACTATTCCACAGTTTTCATCCGATTTCGATGAAAGTTTGCACATTTATACTTTGACACAAGGAGAAAAATACTGTCTCTACATTTGGTTGAAAAATTTTCTGTATGAATAATACATGTTGTCTTATAATTTCGAAAAATTACTGAACGGCGATAAACAGACGCGTAGGATTTGTAGGTCTCTGTACTGCTTTACTGTATAGCGGTCTGGTAGCTCAATGGTTAAAGTGCTGGCTTACTGATGTTTGGATCATGGTCTACGGTTCAAATCTCTGTGGAAGCAAAGATTTTAAAAAATTGTTTTTTATCGTAAGAGTCACGCCTGGACCGTCGGTTATTCGGATTGAATATTAAACTGTAGATATCACAAATTTAAGGGGTGCAATGCGAGGTAAATCTCAGGTAGTCTTGCAATGCAGTGGGTGTACACTTTTTTACGTTCTATTAATCCCTCAGGGGTAGTTCGCAGTCTGTGTGTGTGTGATCTGCAGTAATAATACTATAAATGTGGAAGTAAGTCTCTGTCTTTTTGTTACGTTTTGACGACTAAATGGCTATACCGATATTGATGCAGTTTGACAAGAGAATCTTTAGAAAGGGCACAGGACATTTTTTTCGGTATGAAGTCACGAAATTTTGAGAATTTATCGAATGGTGACAGAGAGACGGATGTGTGTGTTAGTCTGTCATGTTACATCGGTCGCAAGCTGTGCTTTTCGCGCATTATATTAGTGTATAATTTGTTAATACATTTCGTTTAGAGAAAAAAACGTATTATTCAGTATAGATGTCGGTTTTCTCTGGCCTATTACTTTGTGTCTGTTTAAATGTTTCTGGCACCAGTTTATTTTGCCTTCTTTTGACATGCCTTGCGGGCGTAAACTGGACTAACGTGTAGCTCTAGCACAGCACGAGCAGCTAAAGTTATTAAAACTCAAGATCCGGATGCTCATGCTGAAGAAAAGAGCAAGCTGAAATAAAGCTGCCCTTAGTTAACACCCCTCCTCCCCCCCCCCTCCCACACAACATCCCTGTACCTTCGTTTGTTTTTCCGTTTTTAAATATGTTGGAAATTGATTGTCTTCAAGAGACAGGGTTGACGGTAGAATGATATAGTGATAGCTTTCCTGTCGTATTATGCCGACTCAGCGTTGTTTGGGACCAATGCTTCGTTACCAACAACTTTCTTTATTCAATTGTGGCAAAAAATTCTTAATCCACGCGTACGAAGTCGTGGGTATCAGCTAATAAATACATAAATAAAAATTTTAAAAAATGCCGGCTGATGTCCGGATGACGAGCAATGATGGAAATATTCGTGTTTTCCGAAATAGGTTGTATTGTATTTGCCCAACCAAAATAGCAAAGATAAAAATAGAGTTACGCCTTGAGAATGAAATCCAAAAGGACACTGTTCCGCTTCTAGGGTGCAAAGGCTACGATTAAGTGCGTAAGCCACATGACAACAAGGGGCGGATCCAGCACGTAGGCGAGCGTGATAAGAACACAGAAAGCTGACGAACAGTGAAGATGTGCATTAGTTCCAAGATTCAGTTCACCTCCAGCGAAAATACAAGCCCGATCAAAGTAACGCAACAGCTTACTCGACTATACCATTTAATAGCTTCTCAGAAGCAATCCCCATTGACTAGGTTGCTAGCGTATCAATTATTAAGGTTTTTATATGGTCTCGATATATATATATATATATATATATATATATATATATACGCAGTTGATACTCCGTAAAACAACCGCTACTGCTTCCAGTGCAAACCTCATGTTCGTGGATTCAGAATGTTCCCACATATTGTGAGAAGCCATTAAAATTATGCAACTGAAACGTGCATCAGCATACCTCCTATCTTCTCGTATATCTACTTCATGAGTTACCAAAAAAGAGGCGTTCTTCCCCGATAACCAGGCTTGAAATATGTGCACGGACACCAGAAGATACACTGATCAGCCAAAACATTATGAACACCTGCTTATTAGTATGTTGGTCAATCTTTGGAGCGCAATACTGCAGCGGCGATCTGTACCAGATCTGACAGCAAGTGTTTCGGAGCACTCTCTGCTGTCAGATCTGCCTTAGATCACCGCTGGTTACAGAGCGGGAAAGCATCCAACCTCCACATTCAGTGATGAGGCGTGGACGTCTTGTCTCCCAGTCGTGGTTTCACCGTCCTTCAACTACTCTGCATAGATGCTCATTACAGTAGCATGCAAACAGCCGACCAACCTCGCCGTTTCCTAGATTCTCGTTCCCAGCACCGCGCCCACAAACCACTGGCCGGTAATTTAAGGGAATTTCGTGCTGCCAGACAACTCCAGAAAGCTAACAAGAACTTTTAGAATCCATGCAACGCTGTGTCGTTGCTGTATAGCGCTCGAAAGATGGACCAACACACTAATAATCAGGTGGTCATAATGTTTTGGGTAATCAGTGTATAGACATAGAGGTAGCATACTTGTCACAACATGAGCCTCAGACCTGAAGATGGCGGTGGAGTACGCCACCGAAAACTTATCTTTCATCAACATCATCCGGCAGCAAAATCGCGAAGATAATATTTCGACCCCAAGTCGTTCTGCTCTGTGTCATGCTAGATTTAACACTGACTGACGATTATTTTCATATGTTTTGGTGACAAAGAGCATTGATTGATGCGACTCGACATGGACATGCTCCTGCAACATTGTCGAGATTCAAAGGCGGGCGAAACATTAACATTTAGAGAGTGATGATAATGCTGGTGAATTCTGACAAATTCAGTGACAGTTAGTTTTGTTTCTTCCTCAAATATCTAATGTGAGTACAATAATTATCTTAACTATATCTTCTAATGAATTCCCGGTTCAATTAAAAATTTACCAGATTTTCTTCCAAATATGACCATAAATATTATCGTATTATGACCAAAACTAGGAAAATGGCCTGAATATACATTTACATGCAATATAAAATACATTTAAATCAGTGTTTAATTCCTCATTATCGTTCAAAAAGAAGGCAGGGAAAAAATATGACTTGTCATGAAAATCCGAAGCCTACTTATAACAGAGGACGGCGGTTCGAATCCCCGTCCGGGCATCCAGATTTGGGTTTTCCATGGTTTCCCAAATCACTCCAGGCAAATGCCGGGATGCTTCCTTAATAAGGCCATGGCCGAATTCCTTCCCATTCCTTGCCCCCATCCCTTCCCGTCTCTAGAAACCTCGCTGTTGAGAGACGTAAAGCAGTTAAAAAAAAATATTTAATATCAATCGACCCCCGTGTATTTATCGACCCGTGGAAAATTGCTATCGACCCCAAGGGGTCGATATCGACCACTTTGGTGACCCCTGGTCAAGACTGTGCCCGAACAATTCTGCACATCATTTTGCCCCATGGAGCATAATTATGCACCATGGCCTCGTTCATACATCCAAATTATTTTGTTCTGAATTTGATTATAAAATGCTAAGAGTAGATGTATATACAGAATAACAAGAGAAAGATATTTCCATCGATTTAGATATTGATATGGCATACGACTTATTTGTAACTACATTTTAACATCTCACATACCGATTTCAGTCGTTGCTGTTAGTATTTTTCTCATTACTTTTCTTCCAGATCAAGAAGATATTTTATTTTGCAGAAGATTTAGTGACGTCTAAACAAGGAATATCACATGGGTCTCTATGCAATTACTTCCCGTTGAGTTCCTCAAGAATAGCATATGCCTTCAGTTTAATTTGCGATGGAACATATATTTCGATCGTAATTTTCCTATCTGCCTACTTTCGTATTTCATGCATTTTTATACAATTTTTTTAACTGTAAATTTTTCATCATTTCCCTCGTTCCCGCTCCTTTATACCTGAAATCAAGAGCTAGTTTGTGTTCACGATCATCTCTTCCGTTACACTTCACCAAAATCCACCCAAGCCTCAACACCAATACACACGTCTTACGCCCTTCATCCGCTACCTGTCTTCCAATGATTCCCAACACAGCTTCTTTACCAGATTCTGTGGTAATTTCCACAAACAAACCTAGCTTCCCTCCATTACACTTCCTTAATCTACCGTATTTGATACTTATAATGACGTCATATACTACACCATACTCAAGCAATGGTGTGGCCAAACTTTCGTAGTCAGATTTCCTCACATTGCCCTCTCCAATAAATGTAAGCTATTGAAACCTCTTCGTACCACCCGTCTAATGAGTCGTGCACAATTGAGATGATTATCAAATGTGAAGATATATTCCCTTTTTGTCTTTTACAAGCAGTTCCTCCTGCACCTTATAGCCAATCATAACCTTAATGTTTCTGCCTGTGTACTTGATGAGTTGGTTCAATTTGGCATTCACCTTCATTCCATTTTGAGTGAGGTAGAGCGTCAGCCTGCGGCCCGGACGATCGAGCTTCGATCCCCGACGAAGCCGAGGATCCTTCGCCTTAGCTGAACGTCCGGAAAGTCACACCAGACCCACTCAGCCTGCTATCAAATGAGTACCGTGGGGGAAACTCCACGGAAACGTAAAGTAAAAGGGCTGGACCGTGTCGCTGACCACGGCATGTCCACTCTAGAGCCTACGGTCAGGAAATAGGAATGGGAAGCTCCTTCTCTGCTAATCCTACGGGAATACGGCTTGAGAGCTGTGAAAACCCACTCCCTTCACCTTTTTTCATTCCATTTTGACCTACCCTTCTAGACATGCTATCCAGATTGTTCACAGCCGCTCCGGATTAATTCCAAATTTCCTTCTTTTACAAACACTCTTATATCTGATTGTAAACCACCTTCACAATCATTCATTGGAATAATGTTTTTTAATTATTTAATTTAATTGCAATGGAGCACACGCTCCGGTGGCAATTTCCCTACACATCCAACTTCCCGCTATCCTTCACTCACCTACATTTGCCCTCTACAAATTTTAACTTTAAATTCTTTTAATGTTTTCGGTAGGTTATTCATCATTCCCCTTGGTAACTCATTCCAATCCCTGACACCCTTACATAAAAAAGAAAATCTTCCCACACCCTTGTGCCTGAAATCGAGTGCCAGCTTGTGGTCATGGTCATCTTTTCCCTTCCATGAACTACTTTTCATACCTACTGCAATATCTTTCCATGCCTCATTACCAGTATACGCCCTGTACACTCCCATTACCCTCCTCATCCTCCTCCTGTCTTGCAATGAATCCCATTCCAGCTCCTTTATCATATCTGTCACTGATTGCATTCTGCGATAATTTCCAGAAACAAATCTAGCAGCCCTCCTTTGCACCTTCTCCAACTCCTGTATTTGATACTCAAAATGTGGGTCCCATACTACACTACCATATTCGAGCAATGGTGTGACCAAAGTTTTGTAACCCAATTCCTTTACTTCTCTCGTACATCCCTTCATCACTCTCTCTCACCGAGCGTGGTGGTGTAACGGATAGCGTTCTGGCCTCGCATTCGGGAGGACGGTGGTTCGAATCCCCGTCCGGGCATCCAGATTTGGGTTTTCCATGGTTTCCCCAAATCACTCCAGGTGAATGCCGGGATGCTTCCTTCAAAAGGCCATTGCCGAATTCCTTCCCATTCCTTGCCCCCATCCTTTCTCGTCTCTAAAGACCAAGTTGTTAAAAAGGGACGTTAAACTGTTACAAAAAAAAAAAATCACTCTCTCCAACAATTGCAGAATTTTGTAACCTTTTCCTACCACCTGTCCAATGTGTCCTGCCCAGTTAAGCTTGTTATCAAATGTAATGCCAAGATATTTACATTTCAAGTCTTCAGCAACCAATTCTTCCCCCACCTTATATTCTAATTAACCTTTTGTTTTTTATTTGTGTATCTAATTAGCTGACTCTTCTTTGCATTTATATTCATCCCATGTTTACCAACCCAACTAGATATCCTGTCCAGATCACCCTGCAACTGTTTACAGTCCTCTATCGTTTTGATCCTTTTATACAGCATTATGTCATCTGCAAACAATCTAATTTCAGATAGTAAACAATCAACACAATGATTCATTAGAATAATGAATAGCAATGGTTCTAATGAATAATTGTGTCAGCAAGGGTCTGCTTACAGTAACTTTCCTTAACACTCGGCATGTGAAGGCAAGTGCGGCGCCGGCTGGTCGGTATTGCTACACATCATTCGCTTATGAAACCATATCTTTGAAGCCCGCTCATCGTATCTAAAAGCAAATACGTGACAACCCAGGCATAGTGCAGATAACGAATTCTTGCTTCGCCGTAGGAAATGTCATATACGCAATAATTTTATATGTTTTTTTCCCCCAGATTGTGAGCACGCTGTTATTGAAAATGTCAGTAACGAATTGAAATCTTTAAATCATGTTCTATCATGAGTATCCTCAGCTGATATCCTTTCGAAAAACTAGTGACTTAAGCAATACCGGAGCAGTCTGGTGCCACACTAGTTAAGGCTTTGGTATGGAGATCGAATCCCTGTCTCGGCCGGGAATTTCACAGGTACTTAAGCTTCACCTCTGACAAAGCTTGTTTAGTGTATGAGAAGTACGCCAGAACGTTTCCGTGTTTCAGATTCCACGTTGAAGTGCAGGTCCCCTTTACCAGTTAGAATTGCGGGGTTAGGTTAGTAAAGAAGGAAAAGAACTGGTGATCCTGCCTCCAGCACCAAGCTAAATACATCTCCTTCGAGAAGGTCCAACCAACCTTCGGGTTGAATACCAAGGTTAGCTTCATATTATGGCGTTAGAACTAGTATTTTTCACACTAGCTGTCCGAGACAAAGACAATATCAAACTCAACGCGACAGCCAATCTCGTAAATGTGAAAGATTTTACGTGTCTGACATGATCATCACCAATAATTAATCTGTAAATATTACTGGTCTCAGGATCATGTCAACATATCCTCTTTCCGATTAAATAGTGAATCCTTACGTGGCATATAACATTGTTGTTACTTAATATGAAAAATTAATGTATGGCAAACTTCGTGTGTGTTTTTTATATTTTTTTTATTTATCGCTTTATGCCTTGTCGACGTCGAGGTCATTAGAGGGGGGACAAGGAACGGGAAGGAGTTGGGCTATGGCCTTTTTGAAGGAAGCATCCCGGCATTCTCCTGGAGTGATTTGGGGGAACCAAGGAAAACCCAGATCTGGATACCCGGAAGGGTATTCAAATCGGTGTCTTCCCGAATGCGAGGCCAGAACGCTAACCGTTCACCCACTACGCTCGGTCGAATATCGTATCTTTCAAACTGTTATGTCATTACCTAAGCGGAAACAGTACCTCCGGTATCGAAAACCTCAAATGAACCGTGTTGTTCGACCTGAACGGTTTATATATTCATACAAAGTGTGCAGACATGACATTATCACGAGGTATATAGACTACTAATTCAGTTAATTCAAAAGTAACAGTAAGTAAGTAACTTATATTTCAAAAATGTCTTCCTTCCTTTAAATCAGTGTTTTCAACCTCTTTGAATAGGCGATCCCTTCACATGTAAAAAAAAAATTGGTGACACCCCCAACTCCATTTTTTTTTTCATGAAAAAAACACGCACACACAACGTATTTAATTTTGTTTATATTGAGACTATACCCTTTGATGCAGAAATCGAATGCTGTGCAAGGTAGCCGCGAGCACTTTACAGGCAATGATATATTCCTTGCTGCGTTGGCGGCCCGGGAGGCGAGAAGGTGGGGCAGCGGCCACGTAGGAACAGTTTGTTATCGTTCACTGCGATCAGTTTTCCGAGTACGCCAGCGAGTATGGACTAGCTTTTCTGCGAGCGAGGGTAAAATGTATTTCTCAAAAGATCTACGCAGCCCTCCACTTCTACTACTCGTACAAATGGCAGTGGCGGAAGCAAATCAGAACCGAAAAAAAGTATACTTCATGACGACAATTAACTGAAATATCGTATAAAGAAGAGAAACAGGATTCAATTATATATTGATTTGGTTATCTGCATCTCAAAAATACAGCCACAATTCGACAATTTATCAAATAAAAGTCAGGCACAGCCTTCTCACTGAAAATTTTGTATTTTTATTGTATTGTAAGACTTACAACCCTTGCATTTTACATTTACCTGGCTTGCGACTACACAGGTTAAAAAAACACTACTTTAAATAGAATTGCGTTATCTTTCTGTTGTAAAAATTTCGGACACCGGAAGTATGGTTTGTAATACACACACTCTCCTCATCTTTAATTTTTTTAATTAATCAGAATGGGACTTGTCCCTTGGTGTATTTTTTCTTAATTTGTTTTAATACAATTTCACTATCAACTTGCATTCGCCCTTTACGAATTTTAATTTTAAATTCGTCTAGTATTTCGGCCAAATCGTTCAGTATTTCGAACGGTAATTTATTCCAATCCTTGATTATCTTAATTTACCAACAAATAAAAAAATTTGCACTCCTTACATCTGAAAAAAATGCAGTTTGTGCCATGGTCAACACCTCCCTTCTCCGTACAACTCTTTTTTTTATATCAGTATCCATACAAGTCTCATCACCAGTCTCTGTCTTAAGCCGCGTTCCCACGATCTCTTGTAACGGAGGCGAGACAGGTTGTGACGGGACGAATACTCAACAACCCGCCATGGGAACAGGGCCGCCTCTGCTGGCGGAGATGAGACGCTGCTACCCACTCTGAGTCGGTAAACATCACAGTGGTGCTCTGTTGTCATCGGTTTGCAGCAGCAGTGCGCACCCCTACTGTTGCTATAAAGTGCTCTGTGCCAAACGACACTAGGCAACGTGGTGGGGAGATGGCGGCGAGGTAAGCGAGGGCTAACCTGCGGCGTGCGCTCGTCGCTACACTTCGGCTAATGAGGTCCCATCCCGTCTCACCTCCGTTACACGAGATCGCGGCTTTAAGGTCCGTTCCTACGACGAGTGCTACGAGCCTTTCATCTTCTACCGACTGGCGGTGGGTCGAGGCGGGACTTCCATGCTAGCTTATGCGGCAAGATGAGAGGCGTTCCCTAACAGGGGCCGAGGGACGCGCCGTGTGAACCCGCCTTTATACTCTCCCAGCATTCTCTTCACCCGTTTCCTATTTTCCAATGAGTCCCAGCCCAGTTGGTATATAAAATAAGTTACTGACTATGACCTGCGGTAATTTCCTCTAACAAATCCAGCTGTCCTTTTGCACATCTTCAACTCCTATATTTGATACCCAAAATGGGGGTCCCATACTACACCAAAATTTCATGCAATGGCCCAACAAAGGTTTTGTAATTGAATTCCCTTACTTCTGTCACGTTCCCTCATCACCCGTCTCCAATAAATGAAGGAGTTTAAATTCTCTCCCTACTACCAACCTAGTGTGTTCCACCCAGTTGAGTTTAGCATCAAACGTTATGCCAAGACAATCACAATTTATTTCGTCAACAAGCAATTCCTCCCTCACTCTGTAGTCATAAAAAAAAAACTTTATTATTTTATCTGTACACCTCCGTTGTTAACTTATTACAGATCGTGACTCCATTACCAACTCCATCCCACTCCTTTAAGACAGAAATCAGCTGTATGTTTATTTCTCAACCCTTTGCACTCAATGCAATATAACTATTGCTTAATCTTCTGTATTTCTAAGAAGAACGGACTACTTTTGACGGGATTTTACAGTCGACAGACCAAAACTGTGAAAATAGTGTTACCATTCCTGGCCATAATTATCATCATTCCTATTCTGTGTGTTGTCTAGCGCATAATCTTCAATTTCTGGCGGCCACTCCAAGATTTTTCTTGTCGTGGCTTTACGCCTCATTGAAGTTCTTCGCTCCTATGTCTTTCTTTGCCTAGTCCATCCTTCTTGTCCTTGGTCTTCCAATAAGTGTCCTTCCCTTCTCTTGCCTTTGTTCAAGAGTGCTAACTTAGCATTCTCCCCTCCTTCATTCTCATGGCATGTCCTAGCCATTGCAATCTTTTCTTCCTTGACGTTTCTTCTTTTACTTTTAATATCTCCCTGATGCTTCCGTTTCTTATTGTGTCCTTCTTTGTGACATTTCTGATAACATTAGCATTGTTATTACTTGGAATTGTTGCTTAGGCCGACATTGCAATGTGAAATATCTTCAGATTTTCTTATGTTTATTTTATCACAAATACTATAACATGTTTTATCAGGCTCATTTCAAGACATAAAATTTTTCTTCATAGTTCTCTGAAAGTAAGTGCGGCTGTCACAATATGTATTTATTTTTAAAAAAAGAAGAGAAGTAAGCATATTTTGGTTAGACCGTAGATTGGAAGACTTGATATAAAAGGAATTCATCAAAGTTTAGTGAAAGATCTGCGATGTGAGGTCATGACATTTTATAGAAATTATGGTCGAGCTGCAGTTTATTGGCAATAAATTCTTACCAAAATGTTTTTAAAAATTTCTATGTCAGAATTGTTAACCCTGAACCTAACGATATATCTATCGAGTGTCTACTTTTACGGTGTAGGTGCAATGGGTTGTACTCAATTGCTGGTGGCGGATTTGCACCATTGTGTAGTATAACACCCGTATTGCTCAGCGCGTTCCCTCTGCTATTATTCCAGACAGCTGTCAATTATTAGCTTCTTAATCCATTAATCTTCTTTTTCACTTCATGACTACAGCAGAGTGTTGCATTGACGCCTATAACTGTGAGTAAAAGGTTACAAACCCCGTCTTATAGTCTTTCTTGTATATCATGTTTCCCGTAGTTGGTAATTCAACTTTTCGTTAAAACTTTGTTTACATGAAATTTAAATGTTGACTGGATAAAATACGTCTAGCAAGGATGAATTTCTTTATTATATCCCATTGAGGGTGATGTAATACGTTAAGATATTTCCCAGTAGGACAAAAGAAATTTCATTGTCCGTGGGCCTGAGGTGGGTCTTTATTTCCCGTGGGCAGATCACTCAGCTTAGATATCAGCTGACTCGCCGTGACTCCACTATCGCTACGCGGGCTTAACTTCCCCGTGACGTGACATTCTGCTGATCCTGACTATCTCCGACAGAATGGTAACCGGACACGTGATTCTAGGTGCATTGGCTTCTCATACGCAAAATACTGCAGTTGTACACGCTAATATAATCATCTACGATAATATCAATAACAATGCAATGGGAAAGTAACCCATCACTCACCAAAGTTGAAGGATGCTACAAGTGAAAAACTACGAACAAAAACATTTACAATATTTCGGTTTAAACCCCCATTCATGCTATAGGGAATGTGGTAAACTTCGGCGTGTGTACACATCCCAAACTAAATGGCTCATCCCTATCGCACGAATAAGATTTTAAACCGAAATATTGTATATATTTTTGTTCATCTCATATGTTTTTCACTCGTCGCAGCATTCAATTTTGATGAGTGATGGGCTTCTTTCTCTATCCTTTGTTATTTATATTGCCTAAAAGCCATTTAATTTTTCTTTAGTATCATTAGTACAGAATATCAACACACTAAAAGCTTTGTCTGGTAGCTCAGAGTTAAGGTGCTAGCTTTCAAAAAGTTCGCTGCTCCGGTCCGGGGTTCAAATCCCGGTGGGCACAGTAATTTTTGAGTGTTGTGTTTGATCACCTATGCCAGGTCGTTCCGTGATTAAACTGTAGGTCCCACAGGAAAGGAACTGGCCGTCCTACCTCTGACACAATGGCTTAGTATGCCTCCTCGGGAGGATCCAACCAACCATCGTGTAGTGGACTAAGTTACGTTAACAATCCTAAGACACAGCTTCCAACTAATTGAAAATCTTTAAATTAATTACCTTTGCCTATGAGCGAGATACGCAGTGATTAACTGTACATTTGTGTGTTTCTACTGAGTGCGGTGGATCAGTGGTAACGCTCTGGTCTGGCATGCGGGAGGACGTGGGATCAATCCGTGTCCGGCCATCCAGATTTTGGTTTTCAATGGTTTCCCCAAATCACTCCAGCCTAATGCCGGGGTGCTTCCTACAAAAGGCCAAGGCCAAATTCCTTTCCGTTCCTTGCCCCCCCCCCCAAGTCCTTTCCGGTCTCTAATGACCTCGACGTCTACGAGACGTATCGCCAGAAGCAAAAAATAAAAATAATGTTTTTAATTAGATTTTAAATGTTTAGAACTGTTACATTTTGTCAGTTTGCTTTTAAAATGGTTGTAAATATGTCTTAATGTCATTTAAAAATGTTTTTCATGATTCTATGTAATTTTGTACGCGTTTTAATTGTATTTGTACGATTTCTACTTGTTGAGCAATTGTCAGGGCTCCAGAAGCTTTGGCTGGTGTTTTTAATGTTCTTGGAACGTTCTACGACTCCATTTAAGCTCCCAATTATTATCGTAGCCGAGCAAGCTCGTTCGGACCAATTCTGAGAAGGAGGCCATCAGACGTGTTAAGAACGGATTTCAAGCTCCTGAATATATATTAAAGGGCTTACACCTATATATTGAGGTACCGTCGTTTCTTCAAATGCGCACTAGTTTTTTAGATATTCATATGCAAATAATCCCAGCGTTTTTTTGTATACCAGAATAATTGCTCCATATTTTCAAATGGATGTGTGGTCTAGTCGATAAGAACGGGAAGGAATTTTGCAATGGTCTATTGAAGCAACCATCCCGACATTCACCGGGTGTGATTTGGGGAAACCATGGGAAATCCAAATCGGGATAGCCGTACGGGGATTCGAACCCGCATCCTTCCGTATGTGATGCCAAAGTATTACTCATCCACCACGCTCGGTGAATATTGCAATGTGCATCACTGATGACAGAGATGCTTTGTCTGTTTGTCTCTATGTTTGCCCATCACTCAAGAACTCATGGATGGATTTTTACGAAATTGCACACTGCGGTAGCTTATGTTATAATAGGTCAGGATATAGAATATTTTTTTTACCGATAAGCTACAAATTTCGTAATGGATTAGAAACCAAAATTATAAATTTTGAAATATTCATCTGTCTGTCCAAGAAGCATCCTGAAAGGGCGAATTTTACCGAAACCGCACATGGTGACAGTTTATGATGTCTGTCGGAATTACTGTTTACAGTAATTGCAACACCAAGAAGGAGACATGTGATTACAATGAAATTCTTTCCGTAGATTAGAGGGTTGGCAATACACAAATGTTTAGAATTACATAACTGTACATGAAGTCCGACCACGAGAATTCATTACGGTTTAAAACCGACACATGTTCCATTCAGAGTCCCTAGCCCAGTGTTTCCAACGTGGGGCCCACGCCCCACAGGGGGGCAATTTGGTTTTTTTAGGGGGGCAATTTAGAAATTGACTTGATACGACTATACTGCTTTCTCTTCGGGTTATTTAAATGCAATGCTAGATATAGGTACAAAATATAGCAAAAAAGCAAATTCTTAAAACAGTGCTGTAAATAATTATTAGATATAGTTTCGTTTGATGTTAGCAAAATATATCATCTGGATGATTTGAGTCGTCAACTTGACCTTTTTGGGATTCACCGCCTGTCTCGGGAACCCGGATCTTTTAAAATGTGCCAATAACGCCGTTGTTTTTTTTTTTTTTTTTTTTTTTTTTTTTTTTTTTTTTTTTTTTTTTTTTTTTTTTTTTTTTTAATGGCATTCGGCAACGGAGGCCATACAGCCAGCTCAATGTGTATTTTTTCAATGTATGGACGCCACAGGACGGACAGGACATTCACACAGACACACAACACTTAAACATCCATGCCCGCGGCCGGATTCGAACCGGCGGCCTTTGGCACGCGGAGCTAGCACTCTAGCCCCTACGCTACCGAGGCCGGCGCGCCGTTGTTCGTGATTTTTCCATCTTCTTATTTAGCCGAATCTGGATTTAGTGCAGTAAATGATTTACTGATAAAAAAAAAAAAAAGAAATCAACTGGATATAACACAACGTGGAGACTTGAGATTAAAGCTTACTAAGTTGGAGCCTAATATAAAATTTCTATGTAGCAAGCATCAAGCGCAAGGATCACACTAAATTGCCATAATAAATCTTTATTAAAAAATCTTTTGAATTTTAGCATTTCATTATATGTTTCTTAATTTTAGTTACTGTGTTTTATGACAATATTAAAGTGTTTTCTTTCAAAAACCATCCTATATGAGTTTCTTTAATAACAAATAATTTTTTATTAAAAATTATGTATGGGGGGGCAAAAAAAAAAAAAAAAAGTTAAAAGTGGGACATGACGCAAAAAGGTTGGGAAACACTGCCCTAGCCGTATAGTATAAGAAAGCTTGGGTATGTTGCTGGGGAACACAGTAGAACGCGATTTTTAGGCATCGACAGTGGTTGCAGAAGGACCGTATCGAACAAGTTGCTGACCTTCCATATTCCAGACATGTTCCATGGACGACGAGTCAGGCGAACAAGCAGGCCAGGGAAGCAGTGGTACCTGTAGACCTTCGAAAAGGCTTCCACATTCCTCGCCACATGTGCCCAGGTAGTGCCCTCCTGAACGGTGGCTGGCCATGTGGAGCTGCTCGGACTCTAAAACCTCCCTGACATGGCGGTTGCTGTTTAGATTGCCCTCAATCCGTAGGAGGTGAGGAGGCAGAGTCTAACACGTATTTAACCTTCACTGTAGGACACGCTGAAGCGGGACTCGTCCGAAAACACTACATTTTGCCAACACGAATAGTGACTGTGTTAACATGCCCATTGTAGTTGGTTATTTCTGGTCAAAGGAAGACGACGTAATGTCATGTTTGCCATCAGTCCAGTTCCCAGGAGACGGCGTCCAACTGTCCACAACTGTTGCAGTGTTCCAACGTCAAGCCAACACTGTGGGCGAAGCTGTCCTGTCGGTTACGGCCATGCGTACAAGATGGCAGTCGCCCCGCGCTGTGGTCACTTTGTGTGGCCCAGTACCCACTCTTCGCTGATTACGACCATCTTCTATCATGGTTCCACACACGCATCACTGTCGTAGCAGCGTTCGCAGTACAAGCAGCAAAGTCACGGTATGACAAATACGTTTCCAGAAGAGCAATCGGTCTGCCACGTTCGAACTAATTCCCAAGCTGTGCCCTTTGACGTCGACGATGGATAATGGCACTTGTTTACACGTATCCACATCGTTTGGCGGCTCTATAAAGACAGAACATGGCGTAACGCTGACAAAAGAGGACGCTGCTAGGCCCGCGTACACGCCATAAGTCTGTAATCTTAATCACTTATTATGGTTCCACAGTTCTACAAATCGTCAGATTTTGGTGTGGTTCAGACTATTCCTGACTTGCATACAATTTAATTAGTAACACCTGGAGCTGAAATGAATCTTAACAAGTGTTTTTGACTCTAATTATCGTTTAGCAGAGACAAATAGTGACAAACGAAAAATTGGCTTCCTTGAGGAGAATACAGTTAACTGTCACGAAACAAAATCTGATATCTCTAAGCAGCACCTACCACAAATTCCCCAGTGCTATGATAGGTAGAAGATTAATCCGTAAATAACGACTGTTATACACTGAAAGTCCTATTACCATTAATTTAGTTTTCAGTTAAATCATTTTCCAACAAATCATTATTTTCATGCAAGTAGTTCCAACAAAATCGATCCTAAAATATGTGTAATTGTTACTTGATTGGAACTGTACTTATCAATTTCATTCAAATTTTACGATAAAGCTCCGTTCTAATTTGATTCCAGATTTTAGAACCTCTACAGGCAAAACTGTGATAAATTTCACACAACGCAAAATCTTGGATCAGGTAAATTTCTAATTAATTTATTTTAATTGCGATGGCAATTTCCATATACACACTTTTTCCCATTCTTGTACACATCTACTTTTAACCTCTACGCACTGCCCAAACTGAATAAAAAAATTGTTGGGAAAATTGTACAATCTGCTGCTTTCAGAACTAAAACTTTAATTGAACATCCTGACTAAAATAACAGAAAGGAATGACTTCCTGTCGTTCGATTGCTGAAGTAATATGGAGCGCAAACCTGTGTTCTTTTCTTATTCCTCCAAAATCACATCAAATATTATCTCTGTTTACGAACAGCCGTAGAAAAGCATACTGTGTTACTCGGTGATGGTTGCTAATCTTATGTGAGGAGATTACACCCAAAAAATAAAAACTGTATTTTACGATTGTTGTAACATCTGAATCAATAAGATACGACCCAACTACTGTCAACTTTGTAGTGAAAATCGTATAAGGATTAAACATGAAGGTGTGAAATTCTTCATTTTCTTTTTGTTCATAAACATTTTCAAATCTTCATGAACTCGAACACGTCGGCAGAGAATTCAGTTTAACTCCTTATACGTAAGCCCTCTAGCCCGCAATATGATTACTGTTCCTCTATATCATTCATAGCAATCGGATATTTTTTTTTCTGAAGACGCTCAAGTTTTTTCGCTTAATTCACTGAAGTTTTTTGTAAACTGAAACAAAAGCATAATTAAGGTCGAACACGGAAACTACAAATCGTAGCTGATTGAAGGAAAACATTACATGTAAATTGTACATACCTGTATAGTCATAATTTTGGAATTCGCACCGTTAACACCCACTAAATTATAGAACTTAGAATACCTGGTGAAATATTAATAAAGTTAAAGGCTTCGACCACATTGGGATGCTTCTTTACTTCATGCTGACGATATTCCATAGAGAGCAATTACGGAATTACATTTTATCATTTCATCGAATGTCCGACTCTGAAAGATAATGGCCAGACGCGAAATGAGTACATAAATCGATTAACTGTTACGGCTGTTGTTTCAGTCCAGTCGCTCGATGGCGGGCAACTGTTATTTTCGCTCTGCTGTTTGCTATACCTAATAATTATTTACAGCACTGTTTTAAGAATTTGCTTTTTTGCTATAGTTTGTATTGTAATAGAACACAATTTTGGGTGCTCCAGATGTGAATATCAGTTGCATAAAAAAAGGGAGGGGGGATTTATAATTATTTTCTGAAATACGAAAAACATTTATATTAATGATGCTATAAGGGGATCTAATAGGTTACTAACTAGAACCATGAATTTCAGACACAAAATAAAACCTCATTTATTGAGTCTTATGGCCTTACAAGGTCGGGTAGTAATTAACGTTACGTTAAACACAATTAGATCAGCAAAAACAAGCAATACCCGACGTTTACAATTCGCCGGAGTAAGCAAACAAAACTGAATGAAATATCTCAAACAAGTAATAAAAACAGCAAAGTTAACATTGAAATCACATGGCAACACAGGCCATCAAATTGAAGCTAACATTTTACTGTACAAAGGAAAATACCAGGGGGCGCCGTATAAAGTGAATGAAAAGCATCAAAATTGAATTAACAAACAGCAAGATGCTAAAAAAAAAAAAAAATTGAATTGAAATATAAATCCAGCTAGCTCAGAATTTAAGTGGCGGGAGCAGAGTCTTAACCCAGGCGTCGCTTAAGGGCACATAAGTCTGTTAAAATCCACTGGATAGTGACCGTCGTTTCTGGTACATTACCATAGTATCATCGCCGTGATGGTGAGCGACAAACACAATGCCACTGCAGCAATGGAAGCTAAATAAGCGGCTACGACCGCGTTATTAGCATAACTTCCGAATAATGGCAAGCACGCCACTCAACATCTCGCTTTCCCAAAGCAAGAAATGATCAACCACAATGATCATCAGAGAGCGTGCCGGCTAGCACGTCTGTTCACCAGCTCGTCTTGGACCCAAGTCACGTCCGTTCATCAGCTCGTCTTGGAC
Source organism: Vandiemenella viatica (assembly GCA_031002005.1). Classification (NCBI taxonomy): domain Eukaryota; kingdom Metazoa; phylum Arthropoda; class Insecta; order Orthoptera; family Morabidae; genus Vandiemenella; species Vandiemenella viatica. Next base: position 12,495 of record JARYHS010014031.1, on the reverse strand, counting down.
AGAAGTCACGTCTGCTCATCAGCTCGTCTTGGACAGAAGTCACGTCTGCTCATCAGCTCGTCTTGGACAGAAGTGTTCTCAAAAATGGCTCCCTCTTCTTCCTCGGCTAGTTGCTCGCCACATGTAAAAGAACTCCACGGAATTAGTATTGTAGCCCCCAATAAATGTTCAGGATTGGCTAGCTACACATTTCCGTCGTCACGTGTTTAATATCACGCGTCGCATTCGCTGACTCCTTCGCGCGTTTCCTACTTGGCCTTCGGGATAGCGGCAAGGTGGGGTAGTTCGTTGACCGAATTCCAACGGGACTCAAGCCGGGCTGGCCCGGCGTCACCTTGTCGCCTCGCCTGCTCCATTGTTCCACACCCTCAACGGTCGAAATGGCAGTCCTCTAGCCTTCAATATTTAAGCGTTCTGAGCCATGCGTTTACAGAAAAATTAATTTATAATAAACTATACCTTCGGCCGCCCTGGTTTAAACATACATTTAACCTATCCAGACAACCCTCATTATTTATAATTTATTTACACGTTCCAAGATTAAATAATTAATAAACTTGAATATAATAAAAAGAGAAAAAAAAGAAAAAAAAGAAATATGAATATAATTAATAATGATTTGATTATATTCATTGTGGGTGACGCTGTCACACCACAATATACCTGCCACCCAATCAAAATAAAATTATGCCAATAATTTTATTTGAACTATTGTAACCCTACAGTTGCATCAAAATCATTGCCTACATTATAGTTTCATGGTTCCAGCTCATTCAAACTATCGCATACTGTGACCTCGTTAAATATGTAAATACGACACGTGACTCTGGTTAACATAAATAATGAAATGTCTTATCCTAATATGCAATGTAAAACATCATAAAACATTGACAGGTACATAGATGTAAATGAACGACAAAATAGATCTGTTCAATCAATAAACAAAAAAAAAATGATGTAAGCACAAGATATTAACATTAAAACTAGACAACTCAATTAATTATTTACAACGGGCTATGCAAATCTAGCACATGTGTTGAAGTTAGATATAGCAACAACAAGAATAAAGAATGCACCGAATGTCCATTATCAAGGCCGACACAAGTATGCCGAAACCACATAACATGAAAATCAAATGGAAAAGAAAAATCTTCCGCGAATTTACATAATTATCCATACAATACAAAAGAAAGACGGTTCTCGCAAAATGAACTATATTATGCTTTCCAAACTACACTCGTAGCAAAGACATTATAGCGGTGAAACTAAGCGCTCAGCTGTTTCCACTTTGCCCGCTCTGTTGTTGTCAGTAAGCGCTGTCCCGTTAGGCTGGCGGCTCAGGCTACCTGTTTTCGTTAACCTGATTACGATCCTTCCAGGGAAAACTGGCGGTCGGCACAGCTGCTATTCCAAACAGCTGAGCGTCCTTTACCTGTTCTCGCTGCGTTAGCGCTACGCTTGTTAGGCAATTACGTGTCTCAAGACTGACACTTACTTTCTAAACATATGCTCTACGTTATTACCTAACTAAATGTACATTGATCCTTAAGCTATATTTACAAACATCCGTCTAGGAACTTGTAGCTATGCTGTGTGAAACGGGCGCAAATTCCGGGCATTATGCGGGCCGAGCTCCGTTCTGCCGTCGGTCAGCATGTAGCAGTTTGGGGAGATAATCCGCGCTACTGAGAACGGTCCCGAATACAGCAGAAAGAATTTGGAAATTAATTTTCGCTGTGCGTCAGACGGGGTCATAGTCCTAAGTAGCACCTGCTGCCCGACGCTAAACGTTTGCGTCCGCAATCCGTCGTGCTTGCGTTGCCGCTTCGTAGCTTTCTCTACCAAGAATTCATGTGCTTTCTTGATGTCATCCTCGGGATTCTTCTCGGGTTGATCCTTTGGGTAACGCAACATCCTTCCGCCAGCATGGGTGCTTGCGTTCGGAACTGTAGATCCACGGGACGAAAATTTGTTGCGCAATTTACGGTGTTATTGAAGTATTCCTCGATCCTCGGTATGTGCTTAACCCAGGAGGCATGATTATCTCCAATTAATGTCCTTATGTACACGCTTAATTGTTTCATGAATCGTTCGCTATTATTCGATTGCGGATTGCGGATTGACGAATAAACGACTCTGATTCCTTTCTCCTCTAAAGCCTTCTTCCACTTCGGGCTGGAAAATACGCTCCCGTGGTCAGTCAACAGGGCTTTAGGGCGTCCACAATGCGGTACATATTTTTCTAAGATGATCTTCAGTGATCCTTTTGTATTCAGCCTTGCGACTGGGTACAATTTTACATACTTAGTGAAAGCATCCAGGACAAGAAATATGTGGCGGAACCCGCATCTGCCAGCCGGAATTGGCCCGTAGTGGTCCGCACATACCAACTCGTTTGGTCCTGTTGGCACCATATGTGCGTACGGCCCAGCTGTCCTCACATTCGGGTGTTTCGCCTTCTGGCACATCTCGCATGTGCGAGTGCACTTTGCCACACTCCTCCGGAGTCCTTTAGTGAAATATTCTCCGCGGATAGTTTGGTATAGCCGTTCGGTACCTGGATGTCCGCACTGGATATGGTACGTACTTGCCACTGCGGAATTTAGTTCTTCCGGGAGCCATGCTTTCCATCGCGTCTCGGCATTTTCCCTACGGAAACAAACGCCGTTTTCCATGGTGCAGAGCATCGCGATGTTGCGGATACGTACTTCGTCCGCGCATTCTCCCCGTAACAAGTACGCCCGAACCTGTCTGATGTCCGCGTGCGCTTCCTGCGCCGCGATCAGCTGTTCTTGAAACGGACCGAGGTCGTGCCATCGTCAAGTGTCATTGCCGCGACCAGTATCTCGTTCGCTCGCAGACGCTTTTGCTCCTCAGACGGATCGTCCCTGGCGTTGCGGCTCAGGTAATCCGCCATCACATTCTCAGTCCCTTTGCAGTATTCGATATGGATATCGAATTGTTGCAAAAACATCGCCCAGCGCGCGATGCGATTACTTGTGAATGTGGCGCTTCGGAGGAATATGAGAGCCTGATGGTCAGTCCTCAGGTAGGTGGTACTACCCCAGAGGTATTGTTTGAACTTCTGAATTGCAAAGAAAATTCCAGCATTTCGATTTCACAAACAAAATACCTCCCCTCTGCCGGTCGTAAAGTTCGGCTTGCGGTTGCGACGATTCGCATGTTACCGTCTTCTCCGCGTTGGTTGAGGCAGGCTCAATCCCCTGATAGCTTGCGTCTGTGTAGAGATAGTAAGGTTGCCAAACATGGGGGTGGGCGAGACAGATTCGTTCCTTAAAGATCCGCTTTATCTTTAAGAACGCAGCCTCCTGTGGCTCTCCCCATGCCCACTTTTGTCCTGCTTTTAACAAACCATATAATGGCTGCAGAATCTTCGCAAAGTTCGGCACGTTCCCTCTATAATATGCACATACGCCGAGGAAACTTCTCAGCTCTTTTAACTTTGTTGGTGGCGTCATCTCCTCGATCTCTCGGATTTATCCGGCGAGGGCGTAATACCATCGGGCGTGATCCGAAATCCGAGGTATTCTACTTCGTGCATACACAAAGTGGCTTTGTCCGGCCTTAACGTGATCCCGGCTCGTGCCATTACTTGAAGCAACGTTTCCAGGTGCATCACGTGCTGTTGGAATGATTTCCGACGCCACCAATAAATCGTCTACATAAATGGTACAAAACTCCTTAACTTCCGGTGGCAGCACGTGGTTCATGGCCCGAATAAATGCCGAAGCCGCGTCTTTCAGACCGAAAAGGCAATTTGTTGACGCACATTTGCCTCCCCTGAAATACAAATGCGGTATACGGCCGGCACTCTTCAGCCAGTACCACCTGGTTAAACCCGGAGGTTACGTCGAGCGTCGATAGCCATGGTTTCCCGTGAAACCGCGTCATCAGTTCCGGTATGGCGTTCGGTCCGTTCACCGTCGGCCTCAATCCTCAAATTGAGCAACCGCGCATCCAGACACGGGCGAACAGATCCGTCCTTCTTCACGACAAATGTCATAGGATTTAAATGCATTGACGGGCCGGGGCGCGATAATCCCATTCTTCTCCATCTCCGCGATTGCTACCTGGGCCGCCTCTGCCGCAACTTGTGGGGCACACTATAAGTCCGTCCCGCAGTGGCGAGGTATCTGTTACTCGGAACCCGTGCCTGTAATCCTTTATCTCCCCAGGGCGGTAAGAAAAAGCCTGCAAATTGCTTGTCAGCATCTGGCAAAGCTGTTGCTTTTTGCGCTGGCGTCAAGTTTTTGTTTCCCCGCACTTTACCGGTCAGGTCCTCTAATATGAGATCTCGCTCGTCAGCTAATGCGCATAATAGCTCTCCTCCGTGATTCAAATCGCCTTGCATTCCGTGGTGTCTTGCATCGGTTTGGAACTATTTATTCCAAGGCTCTGCTCACAGGCCTCATGTTTCCAATGCAACACCTCCGGAACCAAATTTGTCACCGTCTTATTTCCCCAATCCAGAATGACTTGACGTTTTGCTAAGAGGTCGCATCCAACGATCACATCTTGCGTCAAACCGGGTACTATAAGTAGTGGCAACATTAACTCGCTATTCGCGACTTTCACGGGGATTAGCGCTTGCGTGCTAACGATCTTTTCTCTCTTTCCTATTGCAGGAACCACCGTAACTTGCGTTGTGGGAATTACCTTTAGCCGCGGATTCTTATCTTTCAAGCGCAGCAGAAATTTCTTAGACATTACGGAGACAGATGATCCCGAGTCAATTAAAATATTCGCCCTTATGCCATATGCAATAATATCTACACGGGGACACTTCGCGCGCGCCATGAGGCTGTCGCCGGATACCATAATCTTCTTCTTCGTCGATATTTTTCCGGTCCTTCGCCGCGCCAATATTCCAAACTGCCGAGGCAAATGCTGTCGGCGTTTGCAGCGTCCCCCGAAAAATCTCATTGTGACGGCGGGGAGTTAGACGCGTTGCTAACGCCGCCCACATTCTTCTCTGTCGCCTTTTGCACATATTTCCGGTTCCGCGTTTTCAATCGAGATCGCGTTCACTGGAAATTCTTGTGGATACGCGGATCGGTTGTTTCCCGACCGCTGATGATTTTTATCATCCTTCCATTGTGCATTTCCGTTCTTCCATTTCTTCCCTCCATTACGATTGCCGGAATTTTGATTGGAAGATTTCCCATTCTGTCCATCAGCATAGGAAGCTTTATTGCCGCCATGCGGTCGCTTAGACTCGCTTTGCGCTTCGCCATGGTTTCGTTCCGCGTCTTGTCTCGCCAGATTATCGGCCATTTTCCCGATTCTATCTAGGTTACCGACGGTTTCTAGCAGTTCTGGTATCGTACGAATGACCACGGGGTTAATGAGTGACTGCACTTGTGGACCAAAGTGCGCGATCACCATCTCTATGAACTCTCCGTCCGTCATTTTGTCGTCGAATTGCCTACACTGTACCAGCAAAGTTTTCACGTAGCTTTCCATCGAATAATGCCACTTGGGAATGTACCTTCCTTGGTACAGCTTTATCCTCGCCTGGTTCTGGATCTTTTTCGACCAGAAGGTCTCAAGAAACAGGACTCTGAACTCGGCGTAAGATAAGTTAGTTTCGGACGCAATTTTCAGCCAGAGTCTGTCTGTTTCTGAAAATGATTCCTCGACTAACACAAGCTTCATGGAATCAGGCACTCCTTTGATTTCAAAATACCGCTCCATTTCGGTAAGATAAATCCTAGGATTTACGTCTTTGCGAGACCCAAAAACGTGGCAATTTAAGCTCGATATTAGCTGCAGCGTACTGTGCGTAATTCGCGTGAACAATACTCCCGCTAGCGTTGGAATTACTCACTTCCTTCACCCGTGATTCCAACTGTGCCAGCTTTGAGTTAGTGTTCTGCACGAGTGTTTGCTGTGACGCTTGCAAATCCTGTTGTGCCGTTTGTACTTGTTCAACCGAACTTGCAACCTCCGACATCTTTGCATTTACAGCCTGCAAGCTTCGTTCAGTATTATCCTTAATCTCGTGGACAAATTCCGAGATCTGACCGAGACTCTGGTGGCTTTCTTGCCGCACGTGCTCGACAGATTTTTCGGTCGCGTCCAAACGCTTCGAGATTTCCGCGCTTGATTCCTGCAATGCAGTGCAAGTTGCCTGAATCGTATCTGTGCGTCTCTCCAACACTGAAACATTCGCTCGCATCTCCGATTTGAATGCACTCATTTCACGGGTCATTTCCTCGCGAAAAAACGGACAATTTTCCGTCCATGCCCTTCAACAAAGCATTTTGCGACTCAAATTTTTGATTTTGTGCATCTAGACGCTTGTTTATGTCCTCCTGTTGCGAAGCTATTTGTTTAGACAATTCCTGCCTCAATGAATCAGAATTTTGACTTTGTGCATCTAATTTCTGATTTTGCGAAGCCATTTGTCTACTTAATTCCGCCAGCATGTTAAGGATTAGGTTTTGGTCTTGGGGTTGTGCGGTCGCCGGTGGCAATTCTACCGTTATTTGCGACGCACGTGTTTCAACTTCTGCCCGCATGGGTGAATTTTGAACGGTTTCATTGTCTGGGGTTGGAAAAATCCCTAACTGTTCCCCATCTAATGATGCATTTGAATGGATGCTACGCGTACTAGGAGTATCATTACACTCGTTGTTCGCCAACGGCATTTCGTGTACTTCCGGTGCTTGATCCATCGCGTTAGTTTGCTCGGAAATGTTACGAATAATTGATCGATCTGCCCTATTAATGGTGCGTGACCTCAACTTCATAGATTTGAACGTAAGATACAAACTCTCAACTCCGAACAATTACAACGATCGACAATAAGCAAAATACAACCGGCACGAGTTTACTCAAAAAGTATAGCATTAAACAAAACCCGCGCATAAATCCCTTCAACATGAAATAAAACCCATCCAAAATAAACAACAAGGAAAAACAACGATGTTGCATGCGACACAAATACCTCAACACATGAGCGAAATCAGCATAAAGAAAAATCTTAACTTTTACCATGCATTAAAATTTCAAAAGCACTGACTCTATCTTTAATTTTAAACTAACCATGCTTGATGCAAGTGAACGAAAATATACTTGAACAACTGATTGAAATAAATCACACATTTAGATTTAAATCAAGCATGGCAAACAAAGCAAACAAATTTCAACATAAAATTTATTCTAAAATAATAAAATGCATCAACACAGGTCACATCCATGGATTTTTTTAGACTTGTGAAATTCTCAAAATAATTTCGACTTGCAAAAGCCCGAAACGTTGGGTGCCAATTGTAATAAAGACCATTTGTTGGCTACCGTTAAGAAAAACGTGAGTTGCCAAAAAAGGGAGGGGGGAATTATTATTAATTCTGAAATAACTCCTGAAAATGAAAAATACATATAATAATGATGTTATAAGGGGATCTAATGGGTTACTAACTAGAACCATGAATTTCAGACACAAAATAAAACCTCATTTATTGAGTCTTATGGCCTTACAAGGTCGGGTAGTAATTAACGTTACGTTAAACACAATTAGATCAGCAAAAACAAGCAATACCCGACGTTTACAATTCGCCGGAGTAAGCAAACAAAACTGAATGAAATATCTCAAACAAGTAATAAAAAAAAAAGCAAAGTTAACATTGAAATAACATGGCAACACAGGCCATCAAATTGAAGCTAACATTTTACTGTACAAAGGAAAATCCCAGGGGGCGCCGTATAAAGTGAATGAAAAGCATCAAAATTGAATTAACAAACAGCAAGATGCTTAAGAAAAAAAATTGAATCGAAATATAAATTCAGCTAGCTCAGAATTTAAGTGGCGGGAGCAGAGTCTTAACCCAGGCGTCGCTTAAGGGCTCAAGTCTATTAAAATCCACTGGATAGTGACCGTCGTTTCTGGTACATTACCATAGAATCATCGCCATGATGGTGAGCGACAAACACAATGCCACTGCAGCAATGGAAGCTAAATAAGCGGCTACGACCGCGTTATTAGCATAACTTCCAAATAATGGCAAGCATGCCACTCGACATCTCGCTTTTCCAAAGCAAGAAATGATCAACCACAATGATCATCAGAGAGCGTGCCGGGCTGACACGTCTATTCACCAGCTCGTCTTGGACCCAAGTCACGTCCGTTCATCAGCTCGTCTTGGACAGAAGTCACGTCCGTTCATCAGCTCGTCTTGGACAGAAGTCACGTCCGTTCATCAGCTCGTCTTGGACAGAAGTGATGTCTAAAAATGGCTTCTCCTTCTTCCTCGGCTAGTGGCACTCCACATGCAAGAGAACTCCATGGAATTAGTATTGTAGCCCCCAATAAATGTTCAGGATTGGCTAGCTACACATTTCCGTCGTCACGTGTTTAATATCACGCGTCACATTCGCTGACTCCTTCGCGCGTTTCCTACTTGGCCTTCGGGGGTAGTAGCAGGGTGGGGTAGTTCGTTGACCGAATTCGAACGGGACTTAAACCGGGCTGGCCCGGCGTCACCTTGTCGCCTCGCCTGCTCCATTGTTCCTTTCTCAACGGCCGAAATGGCAGTCCCTAGCCTTCGATATTCAACCGTGCTGAGCCATGCGTTTACAGAAAAATTAATTTATAATAAACTATACCTTTGGCCGCCCTGGTTTAAACGTACATTTAACCTATTCAGACAACCCTCATTATCTACAATTTATTTACACGTTGCAAGATTAAATAATTAATAAACTTGAATATAATAATAAAAAAAAAGAAAAGAAAAAGAGAATTATGAATATAATTAATAATAATTTAATTATATTCGTTGTGGGTGACGCTGTCACACCACAGCATGTAATGTAAAACGTGGAAACAAGTACTTACACTAATCAGAACGTGATATACATTTTCCCTGCTAACGTCATCTTACAAAAAAAAAAAAAAAAAAAAAAAAAAAAAATTCAGTACTCTTTGCGCTGCAACACGTTGACAGAGCGACATAAAGCGTCGTTATACTGATGTAATTTGGCGGGAAGACTTCTGCTGGTAACGGTGCTACATTACTTAACACGTACGTTTATCGTTCTTAATGCCACAAGATCTTATTAATATTAATTGCCAATATATGCTAAGGTTGACAGTATTACCACAACGCGGTTTGTAGGTTGACATTATAATTGAGAATCACTGAATTGTTTAATGCTTTATTTGCTCAAGCTACAGAAAGTTATACACTATTTCACATCGTTAGTTGAGCACAGTAAGATTCATATAGTTCTCTTAAATACTTTGAAATCATCAGATCAAACACACACTAGAAAATCAGAATGAAGAAAGTTCTACGTTCAAGGTTACATCAGCACTTTGTAAACGTCAACAAATATGCATGTTAGCAGTTACGATAATAGTAGATATCACTGTTCAACAAAAGTATGTTTCCTTCTCGTAAATAACATTAGTTGCTCACAAAACACTAATTTAATATTTATAATGGCTATATAACTCTCAGTTTCATGATCATGTATTTCTAGGAATCCTATTAGGGTATTCTAAGACATAGAAAAATTTCATTTTTACTGTTGGCTAACCTCTCATAGTTAGGTGATGTTCTTTTTCGTCTATTTACATTTTAAGGTTGGCTATTAGACAAGGTAATTACTTTCCTCTCCTTTTTTTGGTGAAAATGGGTTCATATTTCGGATGAAATGCTTTGCGAATGTGTTAATGTTTCTGACAGCTATTGAGTTTTTAGTGACGTTTCGTATTCAGTAGCGGCCTTATTACACAGCCAGTACAAACAAATTACTTTCATTAATTTGGTGTCAAAGTATAGGATGTATCGCTTCATTGATCCGAAAATTGCCGACTGGCTAAAACTTCAAAAAAACACTCATCAACTAGAAAGCGCCTTGGTAGACTTTAAAAAGGTTATTAAGGGATTTTTAGACAAAACAAGATCAAACGTTTGTGTTCAAATTATAAATGATCTTATAGAAAAATACCATCAGTTAGAACTTCTCTAAAAACTGTATGTGAAAGTTTTTGCCAGGACATCTCAGCGATGGAGAGGAGATTCCAGAACAATTGGGATTTTTCAAACTAATACTGTTCAACTTACCATATAAACAATAATAATTCCCTAACATCAGTCAACAAACAAAATTCGTTTTTGTCGAACAGTGTATTCCAACAATAAATGAGAACAGGAGACATTCCCTGTCAATCCAAGTTCTTGCTAGAACATGTTGCCCAGGGGATCACCACATCATAGTGAAGTTAACCGACTTCAGTTACGCCATTATAATAATATAAGAGAATCATTCCGGCTAACATATTCACGTAGCAGTTTGCTGCAGGCTGTCCCATGTTCATGTTTTAATACCTAATTGGAGTTCTGAAAATTAACGGTCAAGGCAACCGTGCTCCATATGATTAGCAGTGACTGAGAGATTTATATATATAAAAAAAGGGATGCTGGTCACTAATTGGGAAATCAGTACCAACAAGGGATGAGAGTTTCGTCACGTGACTTTGTATAGCCTAACATGGTTCTCTCGAGTTTCAAATGAGCTAAGCATTAGGGTATCAACATCAACAGATTACATGTGAACTGCCCAGTGAAAGGACCTTCAGGGTGAAATACCCTGTGTTTAATAAAACTTGTTTGAACTTGGCACTGACCCCTGTTTCCCACTAAATTAGGAAAGTGGCGATAGTACTTTGGCGGTGGAATCAATATAGCTATTTCTATGCTTGCATCAGTTAAATAGTTCTCAATTGCTAGCTCTTCTCCTGAGAGACTTGAATACTGGAAATATGTGCATTAAACATTATTTAATCCTCATTCATCCTTCATATTGACCGTCGGTGTAACTTCTAGACACGGAAAGATCCTACGTTGTGGGGTCAAATCTTGGCAGCGGCATAATACCAATTTTGCTTCTCCATTCCATACAGTTTTCCATAATCAGGCAGACAAACGGGGGCTCGCTTAGTTCCAATTTTCACACTGAAAATAATCGATTGTTTATCTTATTCATATTAATCTTCCAGTTATAAGATCCAAAATTTATGCATTACTAACTGATGGCGCTTGCTATTTCTGCGGAAACGTATTGTGTACTTTGATGATATGATTTTACTAATGAAGTGTTCCGACTTTCTGTTGCAGAGTGAAGCCCTTCCCTGGCTGGACATGGGCAGTCAGCTGGTGTGAAACTTGCCACACGTAGTACTTTTCAAACTCTGCTACCCATCACTTGCGTTCTCCGTAGAGGTTTTGATAGCTAATCGGCAACAAGGTAGATGTTTTACTAAAAAAAAATTACACTACTAATTTCAGATAAAGATATTACTTTATCTATGTAATCGTTTATTAACTATTCACAGTCTCAGCGCTAAAATGATTTTTACCGGCATTGATGTCAATGCAGAACTACAATCAGGATCCTTTTTTATGAATATACGAGACGTCTGCCATTTCAGTACTAGGCACTGAGGGTGAGAGGTTAAGCTCACCTCTGACATTCGGTAGCACATGGTTCCACCCTCGACCCAGTTATCCAGATTTCGTTTTTTTCGCGGTTTCACTCCAGCGTAATGCCGGGACAATCCCTTCAAAATGGCATGGTCAAATTCTGTCTCGTTACAAGTGTCCAATATTTTACTGGTTCTAATGACAGTGGCTCAAAAAGCCACGAAGCACCAAGTAAAGGTACTACTTCGGTAGTATGACATCTGGATTGGAATTCTCAGAATCCGGTTCTAAAGCTGCTGACTTTGTGATTCGTTTTACTTAATCTTATCTAGACTTTCACCTCCCAAAAGATGTTTTTTGTGCCCCAAATGTGCCACAAACCTTGCCGATTCTACGTGAGTCTGTGGTTATGCCGCGATAAAAGCGGAGCGTCAAACAATTTAAAATTCTCTTCTTTATGTTTAATCCTACAAAAATATACTTCACAGAGCGTGGTGGATAAATGGTAATGGTCTGGCAATCAGGAAGAGGTGGATTCAAATATCCGTCAAGCCACCCAGATTTTGCTTTTCCATGCTTTCCTTAAATCTTTCTAGTTGAATGGGGCATGGATGAAAACCTTCACGTTCTTGGCCCCAGTACTTTCTTGCTTCTAATAACCTCGACGTCGACGAATCGTAAAGCCAGAAGGAAAAACTTAATTGTTTTGCACTTTCATTTAAGAAAGATTTTCTTAGTTTACATTTCTGTTTTTATAAGATTGATAAATATTATTATTTTTGAAGTCGTGTAAGGAAATAACGACTGATTATGTAAAGTTACGAAAAATTTAAGTAATTTGATAAAGGATGAAAATCTAGTTGAGTTGTATCGTTCTCTGAAGATACTGGCACTTCAACAGGCCGATTTTACTGGTATACTCGTAAACACTTGTTTGCTGGTTGCGAACAATTAAACAAATTTGCTAACACTTCCATCAACATTCGGCTGACAAGTTTTGGATAGCTATTTTATGGCTTTTACTTAAGATTTTCTGAACAAC